>JARYGA010030483.1:0-36693 GCA_030545235.1 Helianthus tuberosus
CAAGGGATGTCTTGGAGACGAGTGAACAGGATGTAGTAGAAATCCTCATGGATCCTGATGATCCTGAATCCAAAATCTATATCGGATCAGGGATCCTTGGCGAAATGAAAGAAGACCTCGTATCCTTCCTCAAAAGGAGAAAGACTACCTTTGCATGGAAACACGAAGATATGACTGGTATATCCAAAGATGTTATCACTCACAAACTCGGCATCGACAGATCCTTCAGACCAATCCATCAAAGGAGAAGGAAGTTTGCACCGGAAAGGAATGCCATTATCCAGGAAGAGGTAGAAAAATTGCTCCGGGCAGGTATGATTAGAGAGGTCAAGTATCCAAGATGGTTGGCCAATGTGGTTGTTGTTCAAAAGAAAAACGGAAAGTGGAGGGTATGTGTCGATTTTACCTATTTAAATAAGGCATGTCCCAAGGATCCTTTCCCATTACCCCACATTGACTCCATGGTGGATGCAACTGCGGGTCATGAACTGTTAACTTTTATGGATGCTTCATCTGGATTCCAACAAATCCAAATGGAACCATCCGATCAAGAGGATACAGCCTTCATGACTCCAACTGGTATATACTGCTATATTGCTATGCCCTTCGGATTAAGAAATGCAGGTGCAACATATCAAAGACTGGTGAATATGATGTTCAAGGATCAGATTGGACAAACTATGGAGGTTTACATAGATGATATGGTGGTGAAATCCTTGAAGGCTGAGGATCACCTAAGAGACTTGGAGGAAGCATTTGATATCCTTGATAAATATAATATGAAGCTTAATCCTTCAAAATGTCACTTTAGTGTTAAAGCAGGTAAATTCTTAGGATATATGGTGACAAAGAGAGGCATTGAAGCTAGCCCGGAACAAATCAAAGCAATAGTAAACATCAAGTATCCGGCCAATGCTAAGGATGTTCAAAGGCTAACAGGCAGGATCGCAGCTTTGAACAGATTTATAACCAAATCCTCTGAGAAGTGCAAAGAATTCTACGATATCCTAAGGAAGAACAAGAAATTTGAGTGGACTGAAAAGCATGAAAATGCTTTAAGAGCCCTCAAAGATTACCTATCCTCAGCCCCGGCTTTGATAAAACCAGAAAAAGGCGATGTGCTATCCTTGTATTTGGCGGTATCCTCAAAAGCAGTAAGTGCGGTCCTTGTTAAGGATCATGAAGGTACACAACATCCTGTCTATTATGTAAGTAAAAGTTTACTTGATGCCGAATCCAGGTACTCACACCTTGAAAAGCTTATTCTTGCATTAATTATGGCATCTACTAAGTTAAGACATTATTTTGAAACCCATGTTATCATTGTTAAAACTAATTTTCCAATTAAGAATGTCCTCAGGAAACCAGAGATGTCAGGAAGGATGGCTAAGTGGGCAGTGAAGCTAAGTGCATATGATATAAGATATGAGCCCAGGACAGCCATCAAATCCCAAGCATTAGCTGACTTTGTGGCTGATTTCAGTAGTGATTTACAAGAAGAAGCTGAGTTGGAAGTCCAACAGCTAGAAGAGACTAAGGATCCTTGGATACTCTATACTGATGGATCCTCAAATGTCAAGGGCACAGGGCTTGGAATACTACTAAAATCGCCACAGGGGGACATAATACCCTACTCTATAGCTTGTGAGTTCCAAACCACTAACAATGAGGCTGAGTATGAAGCCTTAATTGCTGGTTTGCAAATTGCAAAGCATATGGGGATCAGATATCTTGAGGTACATGTAGATTCTTTGTTAATTACAAACCACTTTAATGGATCATATGCTGTTAAAGGTGAAAAGCTAACCAAGTATTTGGAGATAGTCAAAAGTTTGGCACTCTCTTTTGTTTCCTTTAGTTTGTCACAGGTACCAAGGGAAGAAAATACAGAAGCTGATGCATTGGCTAACTTAGGATCCTCCTTGAAGATCCCGGAGGATATCAAGATTCTTATTATCCATATCCTGACCCCGGCTATCGAGGATCACGAGGCTATGGAGATAGGAAATGATTCTGTAATTATCCCTTGTGAGGATACTCAATCCCATTCAGGATCAGGATCATGGATCTCACCAATTATGAGATACTTACAACATGGAGAAATTCCTACAGGAGAAAACCCTAGGGCTTTCAAAGCTAAGGTATCTCAATTCTCAATTATAAATAGTATGTTGTATAGACGATCTCTTGCAGGACCATACTTAAGATGCATTGAGGATCCTGAAGTCCAAGAAGTTTTAAAAGACTTCCATGAAGGAGATTGTGGAAACCACACCGGGGGCAGGGCATTATTCTCGAGGATCCTGAGGACAGGATACTACTGGCCAACCATGAAGAGAGATGCTGTGGAGTATGCTAAGAGATGTGATCCTTGTCAGAGACACAGCAATATCCTTCATCAACCAGCTGAATTATTGCATCCTATATCCTCTTCTTGGCCGTTTATGAGATGGGGTATGGATATAGTTGGGAAGCTCCCTAAGGCACCTGGTGGAAAAGTATTCATGCTTGCTATGACAGATTACTTCTCCAAGTGGATAGAAGCTGAAGCTTTCGCCCAAGTCAGAGAAAAGGAAGTTATATCCTTTATTAAAAGAAATATTATAACTAGATTTGGAATTCCTTCTGAGATTATATGTGATAATGGTTCCCAATTTATTGGGGGCAGAACCACTAACTTTTGTGACAGCTGGGGGATTAAGATGATAACATCAACACCAGTCCACCCACAAGCTAATGGTCAAGCAGAATCATCTAACAAGATCATCATCAACAATCTGAAGAAGAAGCTTGGATCCAAGAAAGGGAAATGGGCAGAAGAACTACCCTATGTGCTCTGGGCTGATAGGACAACCCCTAAAAACGCTACTGGTCAAACACCATTCTCTTTGGTATTTGGGGCAGAATCAGTGATCCCAACAGAAATGGTGGTTCCAACTGCTAGAATAAGTACTCGTGATCCTGAGGAAAATAATGAAAACTTGGCTCAAGACCTGGATACTATTGAAGAAATCAGGGATATGGCTAGGATAAGGATGGCCAGTTATCAGCAAAGAATGGCTGGTGCTTACAACAAAAATGTCAGGATCAGGAGGTTTCAAGTTGGAGACATGGTATTAAGGAAAGCATTTCAAAATACCACCAATCCTGCTGATGGAAAATTGGCTCCAAAATGGGAAGGCCCTTATTTGATTGAAGCTGAAGCAGGAAAGGGGGCATATAGATTGCTAACCATGGAAGGTGATTTGCTACCAAGAGCTTGGAATGCTGTCCACTTGAAGAAATTTTTTATGTGAATAGGATCCTAGTGGCACAGATGATCCTCACGATAGGGATATCCTTAAAGGATCCTCAAAGTATCGGTGATCCTTACTTAGGTAATATCCTAAACTTGAACTATTTCATTTCATTATTTTCTCATATAAGGATAAGGATCATGTATCCTTTATCCATCTCTCACGTAAATTCAAGTTTTGAAAGTTCAGGTATCCTTAGCATAACGTTGGTTATCCGCAGAAGCAATCCGTCCTTTGGGTTTAACCCCAGTTATTCGGGCTTGACCCCAGTTCCGCCTGTAGCGCACGATGATCCTGGTATAGTTCAAGGCATTGGGACCAGTACTCGTTTTAGGGGCTGATAATTCCATTGTACTGGCTATACTTAGGATCCTACGTATAATGGTAGACGTACCATACATCCGTTCATAAGGTTTCTAACGTTTTCACGTTAGCTAAGGTTTCTAACGTCTTCACGTTAGCAAAGGTTTTGGCATCTTCATGCCACTAAGTTTGGATAGTCGCCAGTTAGGGCCATACTCCAGTTTACATACGATCCTTGGGCTTATCCCCAGTTATCCTTGGGCTTGTCCCCAGTTATCCTTGGGCTTGTCCCCAGTTATCCTTGGGCTTGTCCCCAGTTATCCTTGGGCTTGTCCCCAGTTGCTAATTCTTATCTTATTTTTGGCTTAGTCCCAAGTGATGCTCTATTGCAGGTTCTTGAAGATAGGCAACTAGGGATCCTTGATCCTTACTTTATTCTAAGGTTTATCTTATAGTTATCCTTGTTAAGGTTAGGATCCTAACTTGGATCCTCAGGTATGATCCTTAACTATTTCTAATTCTATTCATTATTTATTTGAATGACCCTTACACTTGACAACTGAACTTATGATTCTTAAACCATATCACTTTTTAGAACTTATCGGTTATGGGAAAGGTGATCCTTGATCATATCCTAAGCTTTTTGGATATCTTTTTTAATTTTTCAAGGATTGATAAGTATAAACAGAATGAACATTACAACAGTTGGAAAGTAACATATTGAAAAGGATAACAACACGAGATAAGCGACAAAAGGTTAAGTTTTTATTTATAAACAAAAGACTAACCCTTAAAGGTTGTCAAAATTACCTACCCGAGCATCTACCAGCAAAACGTGGCCCGTCCGCTGGGGTAGGTAAAGGGTGTCCATGATAATAAGTTCAAAGATAGTGCAGGAATATAAAGGCGCCAGGATCACAATGGCTTCATCCCCCAAACAGAGGATCCCTCCACCGATTGCAATCCTGCCTATTGTCCAAAGGATCACACATGATCCTTAATCCTAAAGTCTATTGTTCAAGTACCAACCATTAAATTGTTTTAAACATCACAACCACAAAAAACTACCATCAAACTAAAAAAAAATTGGGCTCCGGCTGCGTCTAGGAATGTCCATCATCGCCCAATTGTGCAGCCTACACCTTTGCTGCATCCTCTTCTCCTTCAGCTGTGGTATCCTTCGTCAGATCCTTCCCACTGCCACTTGCCTCAATCGCCAAGACCCCAGTAGCCTCCTCCTCATCATCCTCAAGATCAGCCAACCTTGCCTTCCAACCCTCAACATCCCAGCTGTTCTTGTCAAAGCTAGGATCTTGAGCTTCCTGGGCCATCTTCAACTTTGTCTGATACATCGTAATGGCGGCAGAGACCTTAGCATTTTCAATGAGGTCATGCTTCTCATAGTCAAGGTCGATCAGAAGTTTGGCTGTCTTAGTCTTCTCATCTAGGAGTTCCTTCCGAAGATCAGCAAGTGCAAGGTCCTTGAGCACGGCAACCTGTTGGAGGTCAGCAATTTTCTTGTCCTGCTCCTCAACATTCCCCACGTAATCCTCAATCTCAGCAAATTTCTGCAAAGAAAAGGATAAAGCAGTTCAAGATCAGGTGATCCTCATACGAGTAGGATACCTAGGCAGAATAAAGGATCCTTACATCATTGAAGTATTCAAGGAACTGGTGGCGGATCAGTGGTAGACCTTGAAGATCCTCAGCATCAGAAGTTTTCCTCTTTTTGACACCCTTTCCTTTAGTGGGTGCCTTTGGAATAGAGATGCTAGGACTGGTAGTGGACCTCTTCTTCCTGCCTCGAACAAGATCAAGGTCAGCCGTGTTGAATTGGGATACAGGCTTGGCAGATTTTCCAGCACCTACACAATCAAAACAAGATAAGTATCTTTTCTTAGTTCATATTTTATTATTTATTTAAATTTTAAACAAGGATACTTACTTGACATTGTGACAGAGCCTGAGGATACCTCCTGTGAATCTTGGGTTGTTGTCTTGAAAGTTCTTATCTCAGGATCAAGTTTCTTGAAAGCGAGGAGCCTTTCCTTAGCAGCAGGGGACAGTTTCAGATGTGAGACGGTGATAGCTGCATAAAAAGAAAGCAAAAATATAAGTTATCCTTACATCAAAAGAAAGTTCCTAGTGATCCTTCTCAGGATCCTCCATCCTACCATGGGTAGCCCATTTTTTAGGAAGATCTTTTCCATTCTGGATGGAATCTCTCTTGACAAAAAAGAAGCGCCGTTTCCAATTAGCATCATTCTTGGTGGCTTTGAAGATCGGGTGTTCCTCACCGGGTTTACGTTTGAACAAATAACGGTGAGAGCCAAAGGTGGTAAGATCATACAGTTCTCCTAGTTCTGCCATTCCTAGATCTATTCCCTCCTGATCAATGATCCTTTCAAGGGTGTACAAAACCCTCCAAATCATCGGCATGGCTTGGATATAAGAGATGCCGGTTAGGGAAAAGAAAGATTGGGTGAAGGCTGGAAAAGGATATGTATAGCCTATGGTGAAAGGAGTGACGGGGAAAGCAACCCACTTATCGGAGATATAATCGCTCAGGGCATTGGGGTCAAAAGGTCTAATTTCGGTGTTCGCCGGAAAACAGTAGCGGATCCTATCTATCTGAGCATCATTGAAGCAGCAGCGTTCTTTGATAGAGTCTTCAATGATCCCCTGGCTTTTCGGAGGACTGTTCTTTGGGTGATCCTTGGCCGGTGAACTTCGGAGCAACATTTTCGAAGTGACGGAGAGAAAGAAAGAAAAACAGAGTAAGAGAGGAAGAAAGAGGAGAAAGAAATACCTGGTTGATCGTCGACCGAGAATTTAAAGGGAGTTTCTTTCGAATTTGAATGCATAATGATCCTATCTATATCTCTATTTATAATTATGATTCTGCAGGATTGTCACTTCCGTGACGTCATGATCGCAACGGCTAGTTCTATTTTAACGGCTATATATCCGTTTGTTTGTTGCGGATAAGATCAGTAAAATATAACTCACATATTTACAATTTAACTCCTTATATTTTGGGGGCAATTGTTAGGGGAGGATTTTCTAACAATTAGTGATCCTTATTCGTTATCCTCATTAGTGATCCTTACTTCTGTGACAGGTGGTGATCCTCAGAAGAGCTTCAGGATCAGGATCATGGATCACTTTAAGGATCCTCGTACTAACGATTGTTTACTTATGTTTTGTACTATCTCGCAGGTATAACAAGCTTGACCAAGTCTAGGCGACATTCCTGGAGAATATTCCTAAACTATTCTGCACGTGCTTGACCAAAAATAGACGTTGTGGAGAACGTGGAGGCTTGGCACGAAAGTCGGATAGTTAGTTTAGGTGGTTATTTCTATTTTAAAAAGGGAGTAACGAGCTAGTAGAAGACACTTAGTCATTTTCTCAGTTACACACACTCGTACAAACGCTCATACAAGCTCTCGTTCAAACACTTAGCAATTTCATACACTTTTTACACACTCCACCGTAGTGATCCTTGTACCTAGCTCGTTACTATCCGAAGTTGTAAACATTCATTCATTTATTTGAGATTGGTGATCGGTAGTTTCCATCACCCGGGGTTTTTTGTGCCGGAGATCTCTTGATCAAGGGCTTTTTCCCCGTATAAACCCTTGTGTTCTTTGTGCAATTTAACATTAAAGTGATCCTCATCATTGTTACACATTTTAAGCATCATACCCCGTAATCTAGAGTTTGGTTGCAATATCCTCATCTGATTTTTTGACCAAAACAGGATCCATTAAAGTGATTAGTGATCAATAACGAATCTACATGTACCTCAAGATACCTGATCCTCATATGCTTAGCAATTTGCAAACCAGCTATCAAGGCTTCATACTCAGCCTCATTGTTGGTAGTTTGAAATTGACAAGCTATGGAGTGAGGTATTATGTCCCCCTGTGGCGATTTTAGTAGTATTCCAAGCCCTGTTCCTTTTACATTAGAGGCTCCATCAGTGAAGAGTATCCAAGGATCCTTAGTTTCTTCAAGCTGTTGGACTTCTAACTCAGCTTCCTTTTGCAAATCACTACTAAAATCTGCCACAAAGTCAGCTAAGGCTTGGGATTTAATGGCAGTCCTTGGTTCATATCTTATATCATATGCACTAAGCTTCACTGCCCACTTAGCCATCCTTCCTGACATTTCAGGTTTCCTAAGAACATTCTTAATTGGAAAATTAGTCTTAACAATAATGGCATGAGTCTCAAAATAATGTCTTAATTTAGTAGATGCCATAATTAATGCAAGGATAAGTTTCTCTAAGTGTGAATACCTGGATTCAGCATCAAGTAAACTCTTACTTACATAATAAACAGGATGTTGTGTACCTTGGTGAACCTTAACAAGGACCGCACTTACTGCCTTTGAGGATACTGCTAAGTATAAGGATAATATATCCCCTTTTTCTGGTTTCATCAAGGCCGGGGCTGAGGATAGGTAATCCTTAAGAGCTTTGAGGGCACTTTCATGCTTCTTAGTCCATTCAAACTTCTTGTTCTTCCTCAGGATGTCATAGAATTCCTTGCACTTTTCTGAGGATTTGGATATGAACCTGTTCAAGGCTGCGATCCTGCCTGTCAATCTTTGCACATCCTTAGCATTGGCAGGAGATTTGATATTCACAATAGCCTTGATTTGCTCTGGACTTGCTTCAATGCCCCTCTTTGTCACCATATAGCCTAAGAATTTACCTGCCTTAACACCAGAATGACACTTGGAAGGATTTAGTTTCATATTAAATTTATCAAGGATGTTGAATGCTTCCTCCAGGTCTTTAAGGTGATCATCAGCTTTCTTGGACTTAACCACCATGTCATCAATATAGACTTCCATAGTGTGTCCAATTTGTTCCTTGAACATCATATTGACTAGCCTTTGATAAGTAGCACCTGCATTCCTTAGTCCAAATGGCATAGCAATATAACAATACATACCAGTTGGGGTCATAAAGGTTGTATCCTCTTGATCAGATGGTTCCATCTGAATTTTTTGAAATCCAGATGAAGCATCCATAAAAGTCAACAACTCATGACCCGCGGTAGCATACACCATGGAGTCAATGTGGGGTAATGGGAAAGGATCCTTGGGACATGCCTTGTTTAAATCAGTAAAATCGACACATACCCTCCACTTTCCATTTTTCTTTTGAACAACAACCACATTGGCTAACCATCTTGGATACTTAACCTCTCTTATCATACCTGCCTGAAGTAGTTTATCTACCTCTTCCTGGATAATAGCATTCCTTTCAGGTGCAAACTTCCTCCTCTTTTGATGTATAATCTTGAATGACCTGTCAATGCCAAGTTTATGGGTAATTATATCCTTAGATATACCTATCATATCTTCATGTTTCCAGGCAAAGGTGGATTTCCACCTCTTAAGGAAGGATACGAGCTCCTGTTCAATGTCGCTAAGGATCCCTGATCCCATGAAGATCTTGGATTCAGGATCATCAGGATCCATGAGGATTTCTTTCAAATCCTGTTCTCTTGCCTCCAAGATATCTCTTGAAGGATACTTTAATTGCTATTGCTCCCTTGATCTTGAGGCTGGCTTCATTGATGATGTATAACAATTCTTAGCCTCTTGTTGATCGCTCTCAATTTTTACCACTCCCCATGGACTTGGAAGCTTTACACACTGATGATAGGTAGATGGGTCTGCCTTCATGTCGTGTATCCATGGCCTGCCAAGGATAACATTACAGCAAGATAAGCAATCTATAACACAAAATTTTTGATAAGAATGCAATCCTTCAATATGGATTGGGAGTTTGATGTCCCCCAATGTATTCTTAGTTTCTCCACTGAATCCCACAAGTACTGAGAATCTTGGAATAATATCAGACTCCGGGATATTCATCTTCTTGAGGACATCAAGCTGAATGATGTTCACAGAGCTTCCTCCATCTATAAGGATCCTGCGAACAAAGTGGTTAGAAATAAACAATGTAATTACAAGACCATCATAATGAGGATCCTGGACATCAACATGATCATCCTCATCAAAGGTTATGACTTTATCCTGGGTGACAACGGAGGTCCGGACGGGTCTGTCTCCATTATCCATCTTGGTTTCCTTAGCATGTCTTTTTGCTGCTGAAAAGGAGGTACCACAAATGTCTGATCCACCGGATATGAAATTTATGACTTGTGCATCTGCTGGAGGAGCAGGAGCCCTTTCCGGGATCCTTTCAGGATCCTGGAACCATGACTTCTTTCGTCCCAAAAGCTCTTTCAAATGCCCCTTGCTCAACAAGTAACCAATTTCCTTTCTCAGTGCAATACACTCTTCAGTGAGATGCCTGAAATCCTCATGATATGCACACCACTTAGACTTATCCTTTGTAGTAGCTGGTTTATCACTTTTCCTTGGCCACCTAGCTTTCTCACCTAGATTCTGCATTGCAAGGATTAGTTCATTGTTATCAACAGAAAAACAGTATTCAGAAATAGGAGGATAATCCTCATCATCCTCTTCTTGTTCCACTGCATGCACATTCTGGTTATCAGACTTGTTGTAGGACTTGGATTTGTTGTTTCTGAAGTAGGATCCTTGTTTCTCCTGTTTCAAGGATCCTGTCAATCTATCCTGGATCCTCTTGTCATCCTCTAGGCGGATGAACCTAAGGGCCCTGGTTCTTACTTCATCCAGATTCCTGCAAGGGGTCATAACAAGATCATCATAGAACAATGAATCCCTAAGCAATCCCATTTTAAAGGCTTCTACAGCCGTAGCAATATCCAAGTTAGGAATATCTAAGGATTCTTTACTAAACTTAGTGATATAATCTCTAAGTGATTCATTTTGACCTTGTGTTACCCTATATAAATCACTAGTTAATCGTTCAAACTTTCTACTACAAGAGAATTGACTATTAAACAAATTAACTAGATTAGCAAATGAAGTAATAGAGTAAGGTGGAAGACTTAGCAGCCATTTAAGAGCAGATCCTGTGAGTGTGGATCCAAATCCCTTGCATAGACATGCTTCTTTTAACCTTTCAGGAATTGGATTGATCTCCATCCTATCCCTGTATTGAGCTACATGCTCCTTTGGATCCGTTGAACCATCATACAATTTCATGGATGGTATCTGGAATCTTTTGGGTATCTCAGCATCACATAAGGGTGGTGCAAAGCGAGATATCCTATGGCTACCATATGCAATCTCAGGAATGGGTTTAACCACTCCTGGTACACTGGATATCATATCCTTAAGCTTCTGTAGCTCCCTAGCCATAACTTGATTGATACCTGTATCCTGCATAGAGCCATGGTTAGTGTTATATGAATTATTAAAAGTGCTACCTTCCATTGGATTCGTGTTTGGAATTCCATATGTGAATCCATATTGACGGGACTCTGGTATGATTGAAGGACCAGATGAAGCAATGGTCTGCATTGGTATGAAGTCTCCTTGATGAACATCCGAACTTGGAGGCTGCATACTCCTTAAGGATCCTCGATCCGGAAAGATGTTGGATCCTTGAACCTGAAAGGATCCTGGAACCAGAGAGGATCCTTGGACCTGGGAGGATCCTTGGACCGGGAAGGATCCTTGGACCTGGGAGGATCCTTGGACCATGGAGGATCCTTGGACCTGGTAGGATCCTTGGACCGGGAAGGATCCTTGGACCTGGGAGGATCCTTGGACCATGGAGGATCCTTGGACCTGGGAGGATCCCTGGACCGGGAAGGATCCTTGGACCTGGGAGGATCCCTGGACCGGGAAGGATCCTTGGACCTGGGAGGATCCTTGAGGTTGAGAGGATGATCCTTGAACCGTAGAGGATCCTTGAACCGAGTGCATTCCCAAATATCCTCCTGAGCTGACGAAGGATCCCTGATGCTGGACAGAGGCTCCGAAAGGTTGAAGGTAAGATCCCGGAGCCTGAGTCATTGTTGTTGTTCCATAACGTCTTCCTGGTAATTCACCCAAGTACTGCACGTCCGGAACTGCTGAGTGTTGGGAAGTTATGACTGGAGTGTCGAAGTTCAGCGACCTGGGCATCAATGGGGAATGATCCTCCACCGATTTCTTCTGTTTCTTGATATCACCTATCTCCCTGAGGATCATTTCGTTGGTTTTATCCTGCTCTTGTATACGATCCCTCATCTGCAAAATCAGATTAAAAAGATCATTAGTAGTAGGATTAGTGGAAACAGAAGAAGTTGGTGGTTTTTGGAAAATGGGGGTTTGTTTCTTCGCAGCATTATCAGCATTCTTCTGGGATCCAGAAGGTGGTGGAGGCAAAGGAGGAACGCCTTGTGAAGAACTGAATGATGGCATCAAACTTGAAGTGTTCTTCGCTGAGGAAGCCATCTGCTTAGTTGTAACGAACCGAAATGACCACGAAAATACGAATCTTCTTAGGAATGAAGCACCAATTACCCCACGGTGGGCGCCAAACTGTTTTGGTAAAAAATCAAGCAACGATAATGCAACCAAACTTTCTGTTGTGAGGTATGATGCTTGAATTGATGAACAACACTAAGGATCACTCTGAAATGTAATGAACAAGTGACACAAAGATTTATACGAGGAAAAAGCCCTTGATCAATGAATGATCTCCGGCATAAAAAACCTCGGGTGATGGAAACTACCGATCACAAACTCAGATTAAACAAGAAATGTATTACAACTTCGGATGATAGCGAGCTAATTACAAGGATCACTATAGTGTAATGTGCAAAAAAGTGTGTAATCGCCAAGTGAATTATCAAGAGCTGGTGAGAGCAGTTGCGAGTGTGTGTGTTAAGCTAAAAATAGCCAAGTGTCTCTATTTAGCTCGCTATCCCGTTTAAAAATGGAAAAAATCTAAGCTAACAAACATTCCGCATTTGGTGCAAGTCCTCCACGACCTCCATAACGTCCATTTCAGCCATGCACGTGCGGAATAAATATGGAATATGCTCCAGGAATATCGCCAAGACCAAGTCCAAGCTCGTACTCCTACAAAACAACATCATATTTAAAGGAGATAATCGTTAGTATAAGGATCCTTACGATGATCCATGATCCTGATCGTGCAATACTTCTGAGGATCACTAATTCAAACAGAAGTAAGGATCACTAAACCCAACAGTAATTGAGGATCACTGATCATTCAAAAATCCTCCCCTAACACTGCCCACTTGAGGATCACGTGATCCTGAGCTTTGCATTGTCTTCTTTGCAGAAATTTGCTGAAATCGAGGACTATGTTGGGCTCGTCGAAGAGATTGAGGAGAAATACTCTGACCTCCAAAAAGTGGCGGTGCTCAAGGATCACAAGATTACCTCCCTCGAAAAGGACCTCAATGATGCCAAAACTCAGGCGGTTGCAGCTCAGATCAATGCTGACTATGAGAAGCACGAGATCATGCAGGATGCCAAAGTCTCCGCTGCCATTGCCATGTACAAGACCAAGTTGCAGATGGCCCAAGAAGCTCAGGATCCTAATTTTGATAGGAGCAACTGGGACACGGTGGGCTGGAAGGCTAGGCTGGCTAAGTTGGAGGACGAAGAAGAGGCTGATGAGGTTCTGGCAATCGAGGCTGGTGGCAGTGGCAAGGATCAGGGTGGAGAAGCAGGTGGCGCTGGTGATGGTGATGCAGCGAAGGTGTAAGCTGCATGAATGGGCGATGATGGACACTTCTAGACATAGCCGGAGCCCATTTTTTAAGTTTGGTTGTTTAGTTATGATGTTTTTGTTGAACAATGATGGGTTGTAATAACTTTAGACAATAGTTTCTAGGATGAAGGATCAGGGATCCTTGAACAATAGGCAGGATAATGGGTGGTGGATGGATCCTCTGTTTGGGGGATGAAGCCACTCGTTATCCTTCCGTCTTTTATTTCCTGCACTACAAAGACCCGTAAACAATGGACACCCTTTGCCAACCCATGTGGACGGGCCACGTTTTGCTAGTAGAAACATGGGTTGGCAATTTTGACAACCTTAAAGGGTTTAACGTTTTGTGAATAAAATAACTCTAACTTTTTGGCTATCTCCCGTGTTGCTATCCTTGTTAGTACTTTACTTTTCAATTGTTGTGATATACATTTTGTCTGAATTTATTAAGTAAAGAAGAAAAAATTTAATAAATATCCTCAAAAGTTTAGGATATGATCAAGGATCACAAATCCTATAGTCGACAAGTTCTGAAAAGTAGTGTAGTTTAAGGATCATAAGTTCAGTTGTCAAAGGATAAGGGTCACTTATATAAATAATGAATGAAACCAAAATGATCAAGGATCATACCTGAGAATCCAAGTTAGGATCCTAACCTTTAACACTTATAATCAGGATAACCAAAAGACAAACCTTAATAGAAGGTAAGGATTAAGGATCCTTAGTCGTTTAGCTTCAAAAACCTGAAATAGGATACAACTTGGGACTAAGCCAATATAAGATAAAAGTTTGTAACTGGGGACAAGCCCAACAATTCTGGGGACAAGCCCAATATACTGGGGAAAAGCCCAAAGGATAACTGGGGACAAGCCCAAAGGATAACGGGGGACAAGCCCAAAGGATAACTGGGGACAAGCCCAAAGGATAACTGGGGACAAGCCCAAAGGATCGTATGTAAACTGGAGTATGGCCCTCACTGGCGACTATCCAAACTTAGTGACATGAAAATGCCAAAACCTTAGCTAAACGTGAAAACGTTAGAAACCTTAGGAACGGATGTATGGTACGTCTACCATTATACGTAGGATCCTGAATATAGCCAGTACAATGAAATTATCAGCCCCTAAAGCGAGTACTGGTCCCATTGCCATGAACTATACCAGGATCATCGTGCGCTACTGGCGAAACTGGGGACAGGCCCAAACTGGGGTCAAGCCCAAATAACTAGGGTCAAGCCCAAATAACTGGATACTTCTGTGGATACTCAATCCTTTGATAAGGATACATGAACCTTCAAAACTCAGAATCAAGTGAAAGGGGGATAAAGGATGCAGGATCCTTATCCTTATATAAGAGAATAAAAGAATGAAATAGTTTGAGATTAGAATGTTACCAAAATGAGGATCATCTGTTCTGTAAGGATCCTTCAAGGATACTTGTCATGTAAGGATCATGGATCCTTGTCACATGAAATATTTCTTCAAATGGACAGCATTCCAAGCTCTTGGTAGCAAATCGCCTTCCATTGTTAGCAATCGATATGCCCCCTTTCATGCTTCAGCTTCAATCAAATAAGGGCCTTCCCATTTTGGTGCCAACTTTCCATCAGCAGGATTGGTGGTATTCTGAAATGCTTTCCTCAAAACCATATCACCAACTTGGAATTTCCTGATCCTGACATTTTTGTTGTAGGATCCAGCCATCCTTTGTTGATAACTAGCCATCCTTATCCTTGCCAAATCCCTGAGTTCATCTATAGTATCCAAGTCTTGAACCAAGTTTTCAGCATTTTCTTCAGGATCACGAATGCTTGTTCTTGCAGTTGGAACCACCATCTCTGTAGGGATCACTGATTCTGCACCAAATACCAAAGAAAATGGAGTTTGGCCAGTAGCATTCTTGGGAGTTGTCCTATCGGCCCAAAGCACATAAGGTAGTTCTTCTGCCCATTTTCCTTTCTTGGATCCAAGCTTCTTCTTCAAATTGTTGATGATGATCTTGTTGGATGATTCTGCCTGACCATTAGCTTGTGGGTGGACTGGTGTTGATGTTATCATCTTAATCCCCCAGCTGTCACAAAAGTTAGTAGTTATATTCCCAATAAATTGGGATCCATTATCACAAACAATTTCAGAAGGGATACCAAATCTAGTAATAATGTTTCTTTTAATAAAGGATATAACTTCCTTTTCTCTTACTTGAGCAAAGGCTTCAGCCTCTATCCACTTGGAGAAGTAATCAGTCATAGCAAGCATGAATACTTTTCCACCAGGTGCCTTAGGAAGCTTACCAACTATATCCATTCCCCACCTCATAAATGGCCAACAAGAGGATATAGGATGCAAAAGTTCTGCTGGTTGGTGAAGGATATTACTGTGTCTCTGACAAGGATCACACTTCTTGGCATACTCCACAGCATCCTTCTTCATAGTGGGCCAATAGTATCCTGTCCTCAGGATCCTTGAGAATAATGCCCTGCCCCCAGTGTGGTTTCCACAATCTCCTTCATGGAAATCTTTTAGGACTTCTTGGATTTCAGGATCCTCAATGCATCTTAGATATGGTCCTGCAAGAGATCGTTTATACATCATATTATTCAATATTGTAAATTGAGATACCTTAATTTTGAAAGCCCCAGGGTTTTCTCCTGTAGGAATCTCTCCATGTTGTATGTATCTCATGATTGGGAGGATCCATGATCCAGAATGAGATTGAGTATCATCACTAGGGATGATTGCAGAATCTTCTCCTATCTCCATAGCTACATGATCCTCGATAGCAGGGGTCAGGATATGGATAATAGGGATCTTGATATCCTCCGGGATCTTCAAGGATGATCCTAGATTGGCTAATTGTAACAACTCTCATTAAAAGTTCTAATTATTTAGATAATTAGTCAAAAAGGAAACCCTAATTGAGACACCCAAGTGATTCTGCACAAACCCTAAAATTTTCAGAACACTCGGAATCAGGATCAGGGCCCCTAAAACTCAGGGGGGGTAAACCCTACTCGGTAATATCCTTACAGTTTGCTGTAGGAATTGAATTACATCGAAATCTGACTCACCAAAGCTATAAAAGACACGAGCCTACTCTACCCTAGAAGTGACCTGTCGCGCCATGCGACAGGAACAAGAGGACCCCTCGCGTGGCGCGAGGGGGACTATTTTCCAGCTATAAATAGTAGGCTGTGGGACTAGAACTTCTGCGTTGATTTGACGTTTAAATTCGTTTCGTACACGAAGTTATAGTATAAACAGTCTATAAAACACACACTGATCACGAAGTGCTGCCGCAATCAGGGTAATAACTCGATCGCTGATACGATTCAATGTCCGATCGATTAAACTATCCAATGGATGTTTAAGTGCTGCCCACATTAGGGTTTATGCTTTGTCATTCGTCGTTAAATCGATGGATGTTTAAGTATCGCACTTTGTCATTCGTTGTGAAGGTTTTAATCTCGTGAGTTATCGTAAATGCTGTATTAAGTTACTAACCTAGTTTGTGTGCCTGATTATTTAAACTAGGTTATCAAGGCTAATCAGTAGGATAAGCTCTGTTAAATCTGCAATGTGAGTCATTCTCTTTTTATCAAAGTATTTTATAAATTCTTAAATGTTTTCAAAGTTATAATTACAGGGATTAAGTCTTTGTAATCACCATATTACAGCCGGTATGTGGGGTTTTGTATACATTACTTGATAATCTTCACCATTGGACAACGAGTTAGCCAATGGGTGATATGACCATAGTCACAGAAACGAGTCGAGTGACAAATACCGAGGGTAGTTGGTTGATATCTGAAACATTGTAATTGCTCTTAATACTGTAAATTATAACAAATGTGTCGTTTTAGTAAATAGAATGATTCACTTAGTATTTCCCGCTGACAAAACCTTTTTCAAACATGTTTCAGGTGATCTATTGTGATCCAGGAAAAGTGCCGTGAAGCACTATCAGCTTAATGAAGTGGCTCAGTATAAAATAAAGAAACATGTTTTGTAAAATAAAAGATTTCTTCGTGAAATCTCAATATTGTAAATTATCGGGTTTTATCCCGAATTGTGAAATAAAATAATCGGGAAATATTTCAGTTTTAAAAAGATCCTGAAGAAACTTCCGCTGTTAATTAAATACCACGGGATTTCTGTCCCGCGGCTCCTGAAACGGGTAAAACCGGGTCGGGGGCCGTGACAGAAATAAGGTGGTATCAGAGCCACTGATCTAAGCCTATTAAGTATTTAGAAATACTTAATTTTACTGATTGCCAATTATGTGATTATATGTTTATTAACTGATTATTTGTTAAATTACAGTATGGGTAAACAAAAGCTGTCAAACATCTATCTTAAACTAGATAGGTCATCACACGAGAAGGGAAGTTCATCCCAAACAAAACCTTATGTAATTCCTGAAGAAGGAATATTTGTCCGTAAGGCACATTACGAAGAACCACTTTCTCCTAATAAAAGAAGTTTGATTATTAAGAAAAGTCAGGAGGAAATAAGGAAAAACAGAGAGAAGAAAGTTAAACAAGAAACCCAGGACTTAATCAATAAATCACCTTGGGAGGACAAATTAGATGAGAAATGGGCAAATCTTTATATGCTAGCCACAGTAGCAGAAAATGCAAATCTCTAAATACTCAAAAGTTTAGCACTTTTATTTTCCAAAAACCTTATTTAGTAAATAAATAAGTTTACAGTAAATCGTAGTATAATTTTACTTATCAGTTGTTTTATGTATGCAATAATATTTACGTGTTATCTATAAAATTTTGTTATTTTATTTTAACATTTGGTATGTATTTTGCATATATGCTAAACAGCATGAATGAGATATCTGAAGGTTTAGAAAATCTTAACCTCTATCCCGTTAAGATAGAAGTTTCCAAGGAATTCACCAGTTACTTCGCTGATAAAGAAGAACCCATGGAATTTCAATCCAAACCACTGGCAAAACCTAAACCCAAGAAAAGAAGCAGATTTGTGGGCTGGAGGCGTGTACGAAGGAAAAAGCTAGTAACAAGAAAGGTTACCAAAACTGAAGATTCAAAAGACAAAGGGAAAGGGATAGAAATTGAGGAAAATATTAATCAAGTAGAGATAGAAGCTGAGAAGAGTTTTAAGGAAACAGAAAGAGAAGTCGGAGAAAGTTCTAGACAGAAACAGAAAATGAATCCCTGGGAGGTTTTAGATCATCAATTAGTAATGAGTGACCTCATCGGACCTGCCGATGGAAACCTTGAACCAGCTAATCCAAACCTTATATTTACTGAAGAAGATCTTTTCAGCTACCCACTAGAAGTTCCAATTCCAATCAATCTGGAACATGTTATTCCAGATCCTATTGTCCAAACTCAACCACTACCAGTAGAATTAGATGAATGGTGGACAACTGATTGGCAATACCAAAATCTTTTAAATAACCCTGATACATTTTTCCCACAAGTTGACCCAGAACCTTCACTATACCCAACTATGAGCCCGGAGAATCTGGCGGAACTTCGTCTTTGGGGCGAAGAGTTAATTGATGCAGGAAATAGGATTAGGGATGTGGGAGAAAGAGTTACTTGGAAATATGATGAAAGGGAGCGTCGTTTTTAAGAAATTAGCTGACCAGATAATGGGAGTTTGCAGGAATATGTGAAAATAAATAATCATAATAACCAGTATGTGTAATAACTTAACAATAAAACGTTGTATGATAATCGTGTGTATGAGGCATAATATAATATATAGAAATGAAACTTGTGAAATCAATAATTTGTGGTTATACATGTTAATGTGATTATGTGCAAACTGTTTTATTATATTTATAGTTATACTAATTATTTATATAAAATTTATTATCAGATGGCAAACGTTGGTAATAAACCAGTAAATGAGGTTAATCAGTCTGAGCAACATCCAGGAGATCAATATATGACGAGACAAGATATCGAAAATATTGTTGCTCAAGGGATAGCCAATGCTATTCCAGCCATCGTTGCTGCTGTAAAGAATCCAATCGAACCGCAATAAATCGTTCCTAGTAAACGTATTTCTGAAGATAACTTCAGTAATAGTGTAAACAGAGGCAATGATCATGTCAATCATAATGCAGAACCACAACAAGCTCCATTACCTAAGAAAATGAAAACTGCAATGCCTGGTTGCACTTTCAAAGAATTCCTTGCTTGTAAACCCACTGAATTTGCAGGCAATGAAGGAGCAACTGCATCACTGCGTTGGTTAGAGAAAACCGAAGCAGTCATTGCAATAAGTAAATGTGCTAAAGATGATCAGGTCATGTACGCATCAAATCTCTTCAAGGAAGGAGCACTCGAATGGTGGAACACTGTGTTACAATAAAAAGAAAGAATGATAGCTTATGCCATGACTTGGGAAGAATTTAAGGGTTTTGTAGAAAGAAAATTCTGTCCCGAGTATGAAAAGGAACAGATGACAAATAAGTTTCTAAATCATCGGATGATGGGTGTAGATTGTCGCGGTTATACTTCGACATTCTTTGAATATGCTAGAGTGGTACCAACGCTGGCTTCGCCAGAACCGGTACTCATTTCTCGCTACATTTGGGGACTGATTAGTGAAATCCGCAACATCGTTAAAGCTGCGAGACCTCGCACTATTGACGATGCAGTGGAATTAGCTAATACCCTAACTGACGAACTAGTACGCACCCAAGATGAAAACAGGAAGAAGGAATTAGCTCATAAAATTACCCAAGGATTTCGTACGGGTAATAATAACAACTTCAACAGAAGAGGAACGGGAAAATCCTCAACTATGCCATTCTGCAAGAATTGCAAAAGAAAACATTATGGAAGATGTAATGTAACCTGCAATTTTTGCAAAATGGTAGGACATCGGGAAGAAGAGTGCAGAAAGAAAAGAACGATCTGCTATAACTGTGGAGAAAAAGGACATTTTAAACCAGAATGTCCTAAATTAATCAAACCAGCAGACAATAAGACTAAGGCGACCGACGGAACTATTAAGAAGAATGCCAGGGCATTTCAGCTAACCACTCAAGAAGCAGAACTCATCCCAGATGTGATAGCGGGTACGTTCTTAGTTCACAACATTTACGCCAAAGTATTATTTGACTCTGGTGCAAACCAAAGTTTTATAAATACTTCATTCTGTCAAGCTCTTAATTTACCTTTAACCAATATTAGGCAGATTTTTACAGTTGAAACGGCAGACGGAAATTCAGTTAAAATAGATAAAGTTTTGCAAGAAGAAAACATAGAACTTTTAGGACATAAATTCTCTGCAAAACTGTTGCCGATGAATTTAGCTGAATTTGATGTTGTATTAGGAATGGATTGGTTAGTAGCCAACCATGCTAGAATCCTTTGTGATCAGAATTCCATAGAAATTCAATCACCCACCGGAGAAGTGATTAGGATTACAGGAGATAAACCACGTAAGCCCATGAAGTTCATATCAGTAATGAAAGTTGCAAATTATGAACGAAAACAAGGAATAGTATATATGATCTCAGTAATCATTAGTACTAAGGGTAAAGAACTTAAGGAAATTCATGTAGTCTCAGAATATCCAGATATATTCCCAGAAGATTTACCAGGATTACCTCCGGATAGGGAAGTAGAATTTAGGATTCATCTAATTCCAGGAACTACACCGATAGCCAAGGCACCTTATCGGTTAGCACCCACAGAAATGTTAGAACTAAAAACGCAATTAGATGAATTACTAAGTAAGGGATTCATACAACCTAGCTCATCCCCATGGGGAGCGCCAGTATTGTTTGTAAAGAAGAAGGATGGTTCAATGAGAATGTGTATCGATTATAGAGAATTAAATAAGGTTACAATTAAGAATCGATATCCATTACCTAGGATTGATGATCTGTTTGATCAACTTCAAGGAGCTAGATATTTTTCTAAGATAGATTTACGCTCCGGATATCATCAATTGAAGGTACAAGAAGAAGACATACCTAAAACTGCTTTCAGAACTAGGTATGGTCATTATGAGTTTACAGTCATGCCTTTTGGGTTAACAAATGCACCTGCTGCATTCATGGACATGATGAATAGGATTTGTAAACCATATTTGGATAAATTTGTAATTGTTTTCATAGACGATATACTTATTTATTCCAAAAGTCAGACAGAGCATTGTGAACACCTTCATGCACTCTTAACTTTGTTAAGAAAAGAAAAACTTTATGCCAAATTCTCGAAGTGTGAATTTTGGTTGCAGGAAGTGCAATTCTTAGGACACATGGTGAATCACGAAGGTATTCACGTAGATCCTGCTAAGATTGAAGCAATTACCAATTGGAAGGTTCCACAAACAGCAATGGAAATTAGAAGTTTTATAGGTTTAGCTGGGTATTATAGACGGTTTATTAAGGATTTTTCCAAAATAGTCGTACCATTAACTAAGCTAACCTGTAAAGCGGTTAAGTTTGAATGGGGACCAAAGCAAGAAGAAGCCTTTAGAATATTAAAACAGAAATTAACAAATGCACCAATCTTAGCCTTACCAGAAGGAACTAAAGATTTTGAGGTATATTGTGAAGCTTCAAAACTAGGATATGGTTGTGTGCTTATGCAACGCAAAAAGGTGATTGCATATGCTTCAAGGCAATTGAAAAAGCACGAAGAAAACTATACGACTCACGATTTAGAATTAGGAGCCGTAATTTTTGCCCTTAAGATTTGGAGACATTATCTTTACGGAAGTAAATTTACTGTCTACACAGACCATAAAAGTTTAAGATATATATTTGGGCAAAAAGAGTTAAACATGAGGCAAAGGAGATGGATGGAAATCCTAAGTGACTACGACTGTGATATTCAGTATCACGAAGGAAAGGCAAATGTAGTTGCAGATGCCTTAAGTCGTAAGTATTATGAGAAACAACGACGGGTAATTCGTGCTCTCAGATTAAATCTACAGTTAGATTTAATGGAACAACTGAAGAATGTTCAAGCTATAGCAATCAAGGATGATGCTGAAGGAATGAAAGGACGAATCAAGGAATTAGAACAAGGAGTAGATGGAGTTTGGAGATTCCACAAAAGTAGAATTTGGGTACCTAAGCATGGAGACTTAAGACCTAAGATTTTAGAGGAAGCTCATAAATCTAGGTATACTATGCACCCAGGAAACAATAAGATGTACCAAGATTTAAGAAAGAACTTTTGGTGGATAGGAATGAAAAAGGATATAGCACGATATGTTTCTAAATGTCTCACTTGTTCACAAGTTAAGGCAGAACATCAGAAACCCTCAGGTCTACTCCAACAATTAGAAATGCCTGTATGGAAATGGGAACTTATAATAATGGATTTTGTTACTAAGTTACCCAAAACCAGAAAAGGTAATGATGCGATTTGGGTAATTGTGGATCGATTAACCAAATCAGCTCACTTTCTACCAATGAAAGAAACCTTTAGTATGGAAAGGTTGGCAAAATTGTATGTAGATGAAGTTGTATCCTTACATGGAGTTCCACTCTCCATTGTTTCGGATAGGGATAGTCGTTTTACTTCTCATTTCTGGAAAAGTTTCCAGCAAGCTATGGGAACTCGACTAAATCTAAGCACTGCATATCATCCCCAAACAGACGGACAAAGTGAAAGGACGATCCAAACTCTAGAAGACATGCTCAGAGCATGTGTAATAGATTTTGGTGGAAATTGGGATGATCATTTACCATTAATTGAATTCTCCTATAACAATAGCTATCATTTAAGTATTGAAACCGCCCCATTTGAAGCACTGTATGGAAGAAAGTGCAGAACTCCAGTATGTTGGGCAGAAATAGGAGAAAATCAATTATCAGGTCCTGAAATAGTGCAAGAAACGACTGATAAGATTACTCAAATCAAAGAAAGACTGAAAATGGCTCGTGATCGTCAAAAGAGTTATGCAGACAATAGATGCAAGCCGTTAGAATTCCAAGTTGGAGACAAAGTACTATTGAAAGTATCTCCTTGGAAAGGAGTAGTTAGATTCGGTAAGAAAGGAAAGCTAAGTCCAAGGTACGTAGGACCATTTTCAGTGATCCAATGTATAGGACCAGTTGCTTATCGTTTACAACTACCAGAAGAATTATCTGGAGTACATGATGTATTTCATGTATCCAATCTCAAGAAATGTCTATCAGACGAATCACTGATAGTACCTCTTCGAGATATAAAAGTAAATGAAAAGCTAAAATTTGTTGAGAAACCTCTTCAAATCGAGGATCGAAAGATTAAGTTTCTCAAACACAAACGACTGGTTTTAGTCAAAGTCAGATGGGATTCAAAGAGGGGAGCTGAATACACTTGGGAGCTGGAATCAGAAATGAAGCGAAAGTATCCTCATTTATTCCAATAAATCTCAAGGACGAGATTTTATTAAGGTGGGGAGAATGTAACAACTCTCATTAAAAGTTCTAATTATTTAGATAATTAGTCAAAAAGGAAACCCTAATTGAGACACCCAAGTGATTCTGCACAAACCCTAAAATTTTCAGAACACTCGGAATCAGGATCAGGGCCCCTAAAACTCAGGGGGGGGTAAACCCTACTCGGTAATATCCTTACAGTTTGCTGTAGGAATTGAATTACGTCGAAATCTGACTCACCAAAGCTATAAAAGACACGAGCCTACTCTACCCTAGAAGTGACCTGTCGCGCCACGCGACAGGAACAAGAGGACCCCTCGCGTGGCGCGAGGGGGACTATTTTCCAGCTATAAATAGTAGGCTGTGGGACTAGAACTTCTGCGTTGATTTGACGTTTAAATTCGTTTCGTACACGAAGTTATAGTATAAACAGTCTACAAAACACACACTGATCACGAAGTGCTGCCGCAATCAGGGTAATAACTCGATCGCTGATACGATTCAATGTCCGATCGATTAAAATATCCAATGGATGTTTAAGTGCTGCCCACATTAGGGTTTATGCTTTGTCATTCGTCGTTAAATCGATGGATGTTTAAGTATCGCACTTTGTCATTCGTTGTGAAGGTTTTAATCTCGTGAGTTATCGTAAATGCTGTATTAAGTTACTAACCTAGTTTGTGTGCCTGAGTATTTAAACTAGGTTATCAAGGCTAATCAGTAGGATAAGCTCTGTTAAATCTGCAATGTGAGTCATTCTCTTTTTATCAAAGTATTTTATAAATTCTTAAATGTTTTCAAAGTTATAATTACAGGGATTAAGTCTTTGTAATCACCATATTACAGCCGGTATGTGGGGTTTTGTATACATTACTTGATAATCTTCACCATTGGACAACGAGTTAGCCAATGGGTGATATGACCATAGTCACAGAAACGAGTCGAGTGACAAATACCGAGGGTAGTTGGTTGATATCTGAAACATTGTAATTGCTCTTAATACTGTAAATTATAACAAATGTGTCGTTTTAGTAAATAGAATGATTCACTCAGTATTTCCCGCTGACAAAACCTTTTTCAAACATGTTTCAGGTGATCTATTGTGATCCAGGAAAAGTGCCGTGAAGCACTATCAGCTTAATGAAGTGGCTCAGTATAAAATAAAGAAACATGTTTTGTAAAATAAAAGATTTCTTCGTGAAATCTCAATATTGTAAATTATCGGGTTTTATCCCGAATTATGAAATAAAATAATCGGGAAATATTTCAGTTTTAAAAAGATCCTGAAGAAACTTCCGCTGTTAATTAAATACCACGGGATTTCTGTCCCGCGGCTCCTGAAACGGGTAAAACCGGGTCGGGGGCCGTGACACTAATGCATCAGCCTCTGCATTCTCTTCCCTTGGTACCTGTGTCAAACTAAAGGAAACAAAAGAGAGTGCCAATTCTTTGACTATCTCTAAATATTTGATTAGCTTTTCACCTTTAACAGCATAGGATCCATTAAAGTGATTAGTGATTAATAACGAATCTACATGTACCTCAAGATACCTGATCCTCATATGCTTAGCAATTTGCAAACCAACTATCAAGGCTTCATACTCAGCCTCATTGTTGGTAGTTTGAAATTCACAAGCTATGGAGTGGGGTATTATGTCCCCCTGTGGCGATTTTAGTAGTATTCCAAGCCCTGTTCCTTTTACATTAGAGGCTCCATCAGGGAAGAGTATCCAAGGATCCTTAGTTTCTTCAAGCTGTTGGACTTCTAACTCAGCTTCCTTTTGCAAATCACTACTAAAATCTGCCACAAAGTCAGCTAAGGCTTGGGATTTAATGGCAGTCCTTGGTTCATATCTTATATCATATGCACTAAGCTTCACTGCCCACTTAGCCATCCTTCCTGACATTTCAGGTTTCCTGAGAAAATTCTTAATTGGAAAATTAGTCTTAACAATAATGGCATGAGTCTCAAAATAATGTCTTAATTTAGTAGATGCCATAATTAATGCAAGGATAAGTTTTTCCAAATGTGAATACCTGGATTCAGCATCAAGCAAACTCTTACTTACATAATAGACAGGATGTTGTGTATCTTCGTGATCCTTAACAAGGACCGCACTTACTGCTTTAGAGGATACCGCTAAATACGAGGATAATATATCCCCTTTTTCTGGTTTCATCAAGGCCGGAGCTGAGGATAGGTAATCCTTTAGAGCTTTGAGGGCACTTTCATGCTTCTCAGTCCATTCAAATTTCTTGTTCTTCCTCAGGATGTCATAGAATTCCTTGCACTTTTCTGAGGATTTGGATATGAATCTGTTCAAGGCTGCGATCCTGCCCGTCAATCTTTGTACATCCTTAGCATTGGCAGGAGATTTGATATTCACAATAGCTTTGATTTGCTCTGGACTTGCTTCAATGCCCCTCTTTGTCACCATATAGCCTAAGAATTTACCTGCCATAACACCAAAATGACACTTGGAAGGATTTAGTTTCATATTAAATTTATCAAGGATATTGAATGCTTCCTCCAAGTCTTTAAGGTGATCCTCAGCTTTCTTGGACTTAACCACCATGTCATCAATATAGACTTCCATAGTGTGTCCAATTTGTTCCTTGAACATCATATTGACTAGCCTTTGATAAATAGCACTTGCATTCCTTAGTCCAAATGGCATAGCAATATAATAGTATATACCAGTTGGGGTCATAAAGGCTGTATCCTCTTGATCGGATGGTTCCATCTGAATTTGCTGAAATCCAGATGAAGCATCCATAAAAGTCAACAACTCATGACCCGCGGTAGCATCCACCATGGAGTCAATGTGGGGTAATGGGAAAGGATCCTTGGGACATGCCTTGTTTAAATCAGTAAAATCGACACATACCCTCCACTTTCCATTTTTCTTTTGAACAACAACCACATTGGCTAACCATCTTGGATACTTAACCTCTCTTATCATACCTGCCCGAAGTAGTTTATCTACTTCCTCCTGGATAATAGCATTCCTTTCAGGTGCAAACTTCCTCCTCTTTTGATGTATAGGCTTGAATGACCTGTCAATGCCAAGCTTATGAGTAATTATATCTTTAGATATACCTGTCATATCCTCATGCTTCCAGGCAAAGGTAGTTTTCCTTCTTTTAAGGAAGGATACTAGCTCTTGTTCAATGTCGCTAAGGATCCCTAATCCTATGAAGACTATGGATTCAGGATCATGAGGATCCATGAGGATTTCTTTTACATCCTGCTCTCTTGCCTCCAAGACATCTCTTGAAGGATACTTTAATTGCTATTGCTCCCTTGGTCTTGAGGCTGGCTTCATTGATGATGTATAACAATTCTTAGCCTCTTGTTGATCACTCTCAATTTTCACCACTCCCCATGGACTTGGAAGCTTTACACACTGATGATAGGTGGATGGAACTGCCTTCATATCATGTATCCATGGCCTGCCAAGGATAACATTGCAACAAGATAAGCAATCTATAACACAAAATTTTTGATAAGAATGCAATCCTTCAATATAGATTGGGAGTTTGATGTACCCCAATGTATTCTTAGTTTCCCCACTGAATCCCACAAGTACTGGGGATCTTGGGACAATATCAGACTCCGGGATATTCATTTTCTTGAGGACATCAAGCTGAATGATGTTCACAGAGCTTCCTCCATCGATTAGGATCCTGCGAACAAAGTGGTTAGAAATAAACTATGTAATTACAAGACCATCATGATGAGGATCCTGGACATCAACACGATCATCCTCATCAAAGGTTATAACTTTATCCTGGGTAACAACGGAGGTCCGGACGGGTCTGTCTCTATTATCCATCTTGGTTTCCTTAGCATGTCTTTTTGCTGCTGAAAAGGAGGTACCACAAATGTCTGATCCACCGGATATGAAGTTTATAACTTGTGCATCTGCTGGAGGAGCAGGAGCCCTTTCCGGGATCCTTTCAGGATCCTGGATCCTTGACTTTTTTCGTCCCAAAAGTTCCTTCAAATGCCCCTTGCTCAACAAGTAACCAATTTCCTTTCTTAGTGCAATACACTCTTCAGTGAGATGCCCGAAATCCTCATGATATGCACACCACTTGGACTTATCCTTTGTAGCAGCTGGTTTATCACTTTTTCTCGGCCATCTAGCTTTCTCACCTAGATTCTGCATTGCAAGGATTAGTTCATTGTTAAAAACAGAAAAACAGTATTCAGAAATAGGAGGATAATCCTCATCATCCTCTTCTTGTTCCACCGCATGCACGTTCTGGTTATAAGACTTGTTGTAGGACTTGGATTTGTTGTTCCTGAAGTAGGATCCTTGTTTCTCCTGTTTTGAGGATCCTGTCAATCTATCCTGGATCCTTTTGTCATCCTCTAGGCAGATGAACCTAAGGGCCCTGGTTCTTACTTCATCAAGATTCCTGCAAGGTGTCATAACAAGATCATCATAGAATAATGAATCCCTAAGCAATCCCATTTTAAAGGCTTCTACGGCCGTAGCAATATCCAAATTAGGAATATCTAAGGATTCTTTACTAAACTTAGTGATATATAATCTCTAAGTGATTCATTTTGACCTTGTGTTACCCTATATAGATCACTAGTTAATCGTTCAAATTTTCTACTACAAGAGAATTGACTATTAAACAAATTAACTAGATTAGCAAATGAAGTAATAGAGTAAGGGGGAAGACTTAGCAGCCATTTAAGAGCAGATCCTGTGAGTGTGGATCCAAATCCCTTGCATAGACATGCTTCCTTTAACCTCTCAGGAATTTGATTGATCTCCATCCTCTCCCTGTACTGAGCTACATGCTCTTCTGGATTTGTTGAACCATCATACAGCTTCATAGATGGTATCTGGAACCTTTTGGGTATCTCAGCATCACATAAGGGTGGTGCAAAACGAGATATCCTATGGCTACCATCTGCAATTTCAGGAATGGGTTTAACCACTCCTGGTACACTGGATATCATATCCTTAAGTTTCTGTAATTCCCTAGCCATAGCTTGATTGATACCTGTATCCTGCATTGAGCCATGGTTAGTGTTATATGAATTATTAAAAGTGTTACCTCCCGGAGGATTCATGTTTGGAATTGCGGATGTGAATCCATATTGACGGGATTCTGGTATGATCGAAGGACCAGATGAAGCGATGGTCTGCATCGGTATGAAGTCTCCTTGATGAACATCGGTGCTCGGAGGTTGCATACTTCTTAAGAATCCCTGATCCTGAAAGATGTTGGATCCTTGAAGCTAAGATGATCCTTGAACCTGAAAGGATCCTTGGGGCATAGAGGATCCTAGAAACTGGGAGGATCCTGGAATCATAGAGGATCCTTGAAGCTGGAAGGATCCTAGAGCCATGGAGGATCCTTGACCCTGGGAGGATCCTGGAGCCGTAGAGGATCCTTGAACCTGGGAGGATCCTTGACCTGGGAGGATCCTTGAACTGCATGCATTCCCAAATATCCTCCTGACGTGAAGTAACCTTGATGCTGAAAAGAGGATCCCGATGGTTAAGAGGAGGATCCTTGAGGCTGGAAGTGAGAGCCAAATGCCTGACTCATAGTTGCTGTTCCATAACGCCTTTCTGATGGACCACTTTGATACTGGATGCCCGGATCTGCCAATTGTAAGGTAGTTACAACCGGAGTGTCAAAATTCAAGGACCTTGGCATCAGAGGAGAGTGATCCTCCACTGATTTCTTCTGTTTCTTGATATCACTAATTTCCTAGAGGATCCTTTCATTGGTTTTGTCCTGCTCTTGCATGCGATCTCTCATCTGCAAAATCAGAGTAAAAAGGTCATTAGTGGTAGGATTAGAGGAAACAGAAGAAGTTGGTGGTTTTGTGAAAATGGGGGTTTGTCTCTTCGCGGCATTCTCAGCATTCTTCTGGGATCCAGAAGGTGGTGGAGGCAAAGGTGGAACGCCTTGTGAAGAACTAACTGCCGGCATAGAACTTGATGTATTCTTTGTTGAGGCAGCCATCTGCTTGGTTGTAATGAACCGAAATGACCACAAAAGTATGAATCTTCTTAGGAATGAAGCACCAATTGCCCCACGGTGGGCGCCAAACTGTTTTGGTCAAAAATCAAGCAATGATAATGCAACCAAACTTTCTGTTGTGAGGTATGATGCTTGAATCAATGAACAACACTAAGGATCACTCAGAAATGAAATGAATAAGTGACACAAAGATTTATACGAGGAAAAAGCCCTTGATCAATGAATGATCTCCGGCATAAAAAACCTCGGGTGATGGAAACTACCGATCACCAACTCAGATTAAACAAGAAATGTAATACAACTTCGGATAATAGCGAGCTAATTACAAGGATCACTATAGTGTAATGTGCAAAAAAGTGTGTAATCGCCAAGTGAATTGTCAAGAGCTGGTGAGAGCAGTTGCGAGTGTGTGTATTAAGCTAAAAATAGCCAAGTGTTTTCTATTTAGCTCGCTATCCCTTTTAAAAATGGAAAATATCTAAGCTAACAAACATTCCGCATTTCGTGCAAGTCTTCCACGACTTCCATAACGTCCACTTCAGTCATGCACGTGCGGCACAAATATGGAATATGCTTCAGGAATATCGCCAAGACCAAGTCCAAACTCGTACTCCTGCAAAACAACATCATATTCAAAGCAGACAATCGTTAGTATAAGGATCCTTACGATGATCCGTGATCCTGATTCTGCAATACTTCTGAGGATCACTAATTCAAACAGAAGTGAGGATCACTAAACCCAACAGTAATTGAGGATCACTGATCATTGGAAAATCCTCCCCTAACAATAATAACCAAAATCAAATCAAATACAACCTAAACAGAGAATGATAGAACCTTCTTGCTGTTGTTTTTACATACAAATTGACTTTGTTGAACGCCATTGAATGATGTTGATAACGATTGCAATCGAACGATAGCTGCCATAAAACATTTAACGGAGATTGAATTGCAAAGGTTTATGAAAACAGAATCGAAACGATAGCCGCCATAAAACACTCAACGGAGAAGTTGCAGAAACTTTTTCGTGAATGATGTGAGTGGATTTGTGTGAACCAGAATGTACAACATGTATCGCCGGAGGAGTGGAGTCGGAGCTGGAGCTGACAGTGGTGGTGGTGGTGGTGGTTTGAGTGTTTTAGACAAAGAAAGAGGAAGAGAGAAAGGGGAGAGGGGGTGGGGGTAGGAAAAAGGTGGGGCTCACTTTTCTTTAAAATAATAAATGAGATTTTTTAATATTTTATTGTGATTTTTAATAGTAAGGGTAATTTTGTAATTTCACATCCATTTAACATCAAAAACTAACCTTCATCTGCATTAGCGACTATCCGAGAATGAAATTGCAAAAGTTGGGGACTATATGTGTAATTTTAGAAAGTTAGGGACTAAAGCTGAAAAATAGGCAAACCACAGGGACTATCCGGGCATTTTTCTCCATATTTGGTATTCACGATTACCCTATTAATTATGACGATTGAGAATCGGTATAAGACCATATGTAGCGGTGAGGTATGTGGTTTGGTTTTTTTTTTTTTTTTTTTTTTTTTTGATACGTGGCGTACACGTCAGCATGTGATGAAAATGAAGTAAAATAAAATAGTGTAGTGGGAAGATATGGTGGGTTTAAAATTAAAAAAAAATATTGATTGATGGAGAATTACCACAACCAATCAAATTCCTCAAATCTTTTGAACCAACCTACAATATGTGAAATCAAATTTTTACAACCACATGGGAAAAGGGTGGTGTTCAACATGTGGTTTGCCATTCCACAAGAGCACTACTGGTAGGGCTGGCAAATCGTGTCTTAGCAGGTTTAACAGGTATCTGATAAAGCGAACAACAAAAATTTTAAACATGAATACGACTCGTTTAACTACTTTATATCCAATGTCTATAAGACAGATGTATATTTTATGCACCTATAAGGAGAAATAATGGATCTTAACTTTCAAATTTTGATTATTTTTAAAAACGTAAAAAATCACATGGTGTACTTTTCTGTTATCGTGTCTTAGCAGGTTACCTACAGGTTACCTATTGCCAGCCCGAACTACTGGTGGCCTAAGTAGTAATGTGACATTTGTGACAATTGAATCGGCCTTCTTAGAAATTTGGTTAATGTTGATTCCAAATTGGTATTGAGTTAAGTGTTTATTTTGATCTATGTGGTTTTCTCATTTTAACCTTTTCGGTTTAAATTGAGAATTTTTGTCTTACCTGTCACATTAGTTCAATTCTTTTTAGTTATTTATCGTCCCTAACATTAGATTTATTAGCTTTCGTAAAATGACCAATTTACCTTGTTAGTTGAAAATAACAGTTGCATTCGTTTTTCGTCCATTTTAATCATTTCAATTCAATTCCCAAATCTTCAACCCTTTAGGTGGGTGGGTTTACCTAGTCAGCGGTGGAGAGTCAAAGCAGTTGCAGGCATGGTTGCAGAAGTTACTAGATGCTCTGAGATTGGTCGACTAAAGAGTTGAGAGTACTCGGTCTAAGCAGAGGATACTTGGGGAGCATTCAGACATGATAAATTATAAAGAAAATATTTTTTTAGGATATTATATATGTGCTGAATATCATAGTTTACTAGTAAATATCAATATAAATAAAAAATACATGTTCAAATACTAAAATATTTCAAAAAAAATATTATTTATTTCATTAATATATAGAACATAAATCTTGTTCTGATTTTTTAAGTAAAACTCGTCTCGAGTTGGCTGACTGAGTCAGATTCAGGTCAAAGTTCACCATCTTTGATCGATTTCGAGCAATTAGACGGCTTTGAAGAAAATCGTCTAGACATCGTACCTTGTACCGATTACTCAGTGAGTACTCGACCTACTAGACTTAGTATTACAACATTGGTTGGAGAGAGAGAGAGAGAGCGCAAATTAACAAATAAAAAACTTCAATTTTTTTTCAAAAGACTTAAATAGGACTGTAGATGAAAATGCCCCTAATGTGTAAAAGTCTTCTTTTTTTTTTCTCTTCTTTTTACAACTTACAATAACGTTATTATATATGTGTTAAACTTTATTTATTATCGTTTTTTTTATTTTTTTCGTTTATATTGATGAAAGTACGGTAAAAAATTGAACGTTACTCCTTGAATTTTGGTCTAGATTCAATACTGATAACTTACATCCTAATTTATTATGTGCGGAGGATCACTATTTGAAACTAGCAGAGAATCGAGACATGGGACAAGATCAAAACTGAGGGTGTGTGATATATATAGCGTAATAAAAACGTTTATCTATCAAATCGAATAGAAAATAACATACTATAATTAAAAAAAATGACTCAAAAGTATAAAGTACGTAATCTGATATGTACCAATTGGATTTAGATAAGTGATAACCCGTTTAGTAGATCAAACTCCAAAAAATTAACAAAAACCAGACTTTAAGATAATCTCTAGTTTTTCATTCATAACCATCACTAGCAAACTAGCCTTTTTAACCCACTGACTACACTAACCTAAAACATGGAACAAGTAAATGGATGTGAACGTGTGCATTGTTTCTGTCATGATGTGCGCACGTATCAATCTGGCCCGCTTAAACACTCCTTATCCTCAAGTAGGAATTCCGGAAGATGCTTAACAAATCACCATGGCGGACGCCACTCCGTTCTTCCAACAACCTACAAACTTGTCTTAGCAAGGCGCTTTTAAGTCACTTACGTTTCCCCACATATGGTTAATATTTAAAATGGCTATTGCATAACATAAAATAATATTGTTAATTTAAAATAATATAAGGAAAATACATTGTTAATATTTAAAATAATATTTATTTAATATTGTATTAACATTAAGGTGTTGTTTGTTTTTTCTGAGGTAAAACGTTTGCAGTCTGCGGACCACATCTGCAGACATCTATAGCTAAGAGGTGGACCAAACCTCTGCAGTCTGCAATAAGAAGACTGTTTGTTTTTTTAACTTCTACAAGCCGTTGAAATAAATTGAATTATAATCAAACAAACAAAAACTCTAATCAAATAATTTATCAAGATGAACAACAATTATAATCAAACAAACACAAAAACTCTAATCAAACAATCTATCAAGATGAACAACAATTATAATAAAAAAAACAAAAACTCTAATCAAGTTGGCCTAATGACTTTAGTGGCAACAATATCTTCAAGGGTTCCAACACACTGTTGTCGGCCACGAACCGGTTTAACCCTGTGTAAAATTGATGTGCGTAAGTGTGTATAGTTTTTAATGTATATTTTAAGCCCTTTTTTACACTTTTAGCCAAGTTTTAAATTTATAAAACATGATATTTACTAACACTAAACACACATATGGGAAGTGCACCCATCGTGAGCGTAGTATAGTGTTGGTAAGCTACCGAGGTCGTCCAATGACACAAGAGCTTTTAGTACCGTTTCATCCTCAACGTCTAATCAAATCAAAAGTTTAGAAAAAGGTTTTTAAACAAGAAAAATAAAACTAACTAAAATGCTGAAAATAAAAATAAAATAAAAACAGATAGATAAGATGAATCACTTGGATCCGACTCGTATTTAGTGTAACCTTTGATTATTTCCGCACTTTTGCACTTTTTAAGAAATTATCTTAGTTATTGTAGTAGGCCCCTCTTTTGAAGGTGACGTTACCCTCAACCCAGCAGTTTGAGTCAGCAAGGATACAATCCTAAAGGGTTGGATTATTAAAAGATAATTAATTAAGTTATTAATGCATAATATGGTAGGCCCCTCTTTTGAAGGTGACGTTACCCTCGGCTAAATAGTCTGAGTCAGCAGGGATACAGTCCTAAGTAACCGGGTTAAAGTATTAATAGTAGTTTACATATGAGGGGATCAAGGAGTTCGGACCCCCGCCATCCAATACCGGTGGGTATTGAAGGAGGTCCTACTAAAGTTGACCCAGGTCCTTGCAGGATCTATACACTAAACAAGGCAAGACTCTTACCAAACCGTTCCCTTAACCCCCGACCAGGTAGCCAACATATCTCCATATAGACCGTGGAGATATGAATGGTGAAAATATTTTATTTTATATAGACAGTAAAATAATGCCAAGACACCACGGACAAACGATAAGGAAGACTCACCTTCAACATAAGAAACTAGTTATTAAAGTCATTAATACATAACCAAATAAAAAGTGCGAAAAGATTAAAAATAAAAAGTATTACACTAAACACTTGTCTTCACCAAGTGATGTAAGAGACTTAGGCAAACATGGCCTTTGATTGTCAAGAACTCTTACGATCAATCTTGGATCCCGAGACTACTCACGCACTCTATGATGGATGATGGATGATGGATGATGGATGATGGTGGTGGATGTGGGTTCTGATGGTGGTGGTGGGTGGGTGAAGTGTGAGAGAGGTGGTTTATCAATGGATGATTTGCAAGTGAGCCAAGCACCCCTATTTATAGCCTGCACAGAAACCCGTACACGGCCCCGTGTCCACACATCTTCTCTTTCTTCATTAAATGCAATTTGTCTGCATTAGTTGACCACGCCCCCCTGTCCGCTGGGCACGACCCCGTGTACAGAAGCGTATCTGTACTATTAAGATTTGCCTAGATTCAGCGAATCTTTGCGTTGACCACGGCCCCGTATCCGTTGGGCACGCCCCCGTGGTGGGTGATAGAAGCTTCTACAGCTTTGTCTTTTCTGCAGACACTTGGGCATGCCACCGTGCTCAGTGAGCACAGGGTGTGTTCAGCCTTCTGTTATCTTGTTTTTGCTTGGGGAGATGCTGTCGAAGGGTCGGGCATGCCACGTTTATTCATCTTCTTGTATTATTGTTGGATTTGACTGCGTTTTTGCTTCTTTTGTTCATTTAAGCTCATTTATCCCTGAAAATACAAAAGGAAGACAAAAGCACACTTTTTCCAACATTAGTACTAAAAAGGGGTTAGTTTTATGCCTCATTTGATGTAATTTATATGTTGCGTTTTGCACACATCAAATACCCCCACACTTGAATCTTTGATTGTCCTCAAGCAAAACTCTTTATTTTGTGGCGTACACACCCAAATGGAATGGGTAGAAGAGAAGGTTTTGGGCATGTCATAGAGTGTCAGGATTCCAAAATTCTTTATTAGGTTTTATTTTTATTTTATTTACAATCCTATTCGTCATGATCTATTTAAAACATTACATAAGAGAAATTACTTATTAGGGCATAAGATGCCTCTTTAAAATTCCATTTATATACAAGTTCACATACCTCACGGGGGATCACTCAACACTCGGCCGAAGATGTATTTTTGTGAAACACTCGAGAGCGGCATGGAACTTACTCCTACCATAAGCTTGCCAAGTAATCAATCCTCCTCCTTTTTAACTAAAAACTTTTGTAAATATCAAGAGGACTTTTGGGGAAGGGTTAGGCTTGGGTTAAAGGTAGGTGGTTGGGTTAGTGGTTAGTAGAAAAGGGCGAAAGGCGTAAAAAGCGTCGGTTTTCGTGACTTTTTTATTTTAATAACTTTTTATTTCAATGAAGCATTTTTTTTTCAAACAAAGTTCTTTTTGATAACCTTGTTTGTTTATTTCTTTTGGCTTCATTCTCATCAAATTTTTTTTTTTTTTTGATAAGGAAGTCATAAGAAAAACCGAGCTTTGTTACTAAAATAAAGGGTTTAAAATGAAAAAGGGTTTTGGTGGGTAAAAGCGTGTTTGATTTGGGTTAAGAAATGAAAAGATTTAGGCTCAAAGGGGTTAACTAGGGGGATTTTGGGTAGGTGGTGAAAAAAAAAATGGTGTTGAAATAAAAAGGGTTAGTCCTAATGCCTCCATCATTTACTTACTTGGGTTTAAGTTGGTAAGGACCGGGAATGTATTTTCGTGGCAAGTTCTAGAGTCGTAAGAACCAAGCGGCTATTCACACAAGAAACGAAAAATGAGCATTTAGTTTAAAGATGTTTATTTGTATGCTCAATAAAGGCTCAAAGCTCACTTTTTTGTGGGAATGGGTTTTTATGTGATCAAGTATATATAATCAAATTTTAACTAGATTTGTCATGCCGTTTCATAATTTTCTTATGTTGGTT
>JARYGA010030484.1:0-60369 GCA_030545235.1 Helianthus tuberosus
TCCTTTGCCATCTCAAGTGTGTTTTATTCCTGAAAATTAAAACTAACTAGAAAACATAAAGATTAATCTAAACTAAACTAAGGATAGTTCCGCGGAATGCCTCCATGGGGCGCCACGTTTATAAGGGTCCTAGGCTAGACCCAAAGCCTGGTCATATGTTACCCAAGTGGGATGTTTTGCATCCCATGCTACACCGTCGGGGAGCGTCATCCAAGCTTGAGTCTATGACCTTCATGTAGTTGACCGGGTCTTCGTCCTCTACTCTCTTTCCACATTCAAACTTCACTTCCTTGTCCCCAAACTTCAATGTTAGTGTTCCGTTATTCATATCCACCACTGCTTGGGCGGTGGCTAGAAATGGCCTCCCGAGGATGAGAGGGACATCGGTGTCTTCCTCCATGTCTAGGATGACAAAATCGGTTGGGAAAACGAAATTGTCAACTTTGACCAATAGATTTTCAGCGACACCTTGTGGAAATTTGACGGATCTGTCAGCGAGTTGTATGCTCATCTTTTTAGGGCTCGTTGTTCCTAGGCCGAGTCGTTTGAACATCGATGTGGGCATAAGGTTAATGCTAGCCCTAAGATTGGCTAATGCATTACGAACGGGGGATTCCCCAATCGAGCAAAGAATCGTGAAGCTTCCGGGATCAATTTTCTTTTGTGGGAGTTTGTTGAGTACTAAGGCGGAGCATTCTTCGCCTAAGTTAACTAATTGCAATGATTCAATTTTCCTTTTATGAGTGAGGAAGTCTCTCATAAATTTTGCATATTTAGGCATTTGGGTAAGGACCTCAATAAAAGGAATATTAACATGCAATTGTTTTAGTGAATTTTTGAACTTTGCGAATTGCTCATCGCTCTTTTGACGATTTAACCTACCGGGGTACGGAATCGGAGGAGTTTTGGTTGGCTCTTGATTCGGTAAAGAAGCCTTTTCTGGTTGGGGAGCGGGTGGAGTCGTGGTTTGGCTGGACTGGCTTCTTTCATCTCGCGGTAATGGAGCCTCCTCGGGACTCACGGTTCGATTTCTCAATGTGATGAGATGTACTTGTGCTTTTGAGTTGGTTTCGGTATTGCTAGGTAACGCGCCTTGTAGTCTCTCGGAGAAATTTTGAGCTACTTGATTTAATTGTTTTTCAATGTTTTGAATGCTAGCTTGTTGATTTCTAAAATTCGATTCCAATTGCTGAAATCGATCCGAGTTTTTCTTTTCGGTGTCGGAGATGAGGCGAGATACAGTATCTTCAAGCCTTTCTCGTCCACCTTGTTATTGAGAAAAGTTTTGTGGTTGTTGAAATTTAGTTCGTTAGTTTTGTTGGTTACTACTATTGCCGGGATCTCTCCAACCAAGGTTTGGGTGGTTACGCCATCCTTGGTTGTAGGTACCCGTTGGAGGACCCGACGGCCTAGGTCTGTTATCAATGTATTTTACCGTTTCTGTTTGTTCATCTAATTCTTTCATACAACTCCAATTTTCATGTGGCCCACCACACCCTTCACAAGCCATAACCGAAACCGTTTTTGTCATTTCTAATTTTTTGATTTTTGAAGAAAGGGCTTCGATTTGGGCTTGTAAAGAAGTGCTTTCATCAACCTTATGGGCGCCCGGGGTAATAGATTTATTGCCTCGGGGAGTGTGCCATTGAAAATTGGTTTGAGCAATTTCCTCAATTTGGTTATATATTTAATTTGGGCGACGATTACCTAAAAGTCCCCCGGAGCTAGAATCAAGTGTTTGTCTTGTGTGTGGTAACAACCCATTGTAGAAAGTGGATACTTGTTGCCATACCGCAAGACCGTGATGAGGACACTTTCTTAGTAGCTCCTTGAACCTTTCCCAAGTTTCATATAAGGATTCCCCATCCTCTTGTGAATATGTATTAATTTCAGTCATTAATTTAGCCGTTTTAGCAGGAGGGAAATACTTATATAGAAACTTTTGGGCTAGTTCATCCCAGGTGTTTACCGAGCCAACTGGGAGGGTGTTAAGCCAATCCTTAGCTTGGTCTTTTAGTGAAAATGGAAACATCCGAAGGCGAATGGCGTCGTTTGATGCTCCATTGATCCAAAAGGTATCACATATTTCTAAGAAATTAGTAATATGTAGATGGGGATCCTCGTCCGCAAGCCCATGGAAGGTTGCGGAGTTTCGAAGCATTTGTATCAAATGTGGCCGAAGTTCAAAGTTATTGGCCTCGACATTTGGTACATTGATAGCGGCGCCGAGATTACCTACAGTGGGTCGTAGGTAATCCATGAGGGTACGTTGATCCGCCATTGGAAGTGGGTCCCCCGAAACTTTCTCTTGGTTTTTAGCTTTAAGTCTTTTTCTGAGAAAGCGTTTGGGTTCTTCTAGAGGTTCTTTTATGTCTCTACTAGAACTGGAGCTCATGCACTATGCAGGAAGTTCAAATGTGGCACCTGGGTTCCAAGTCCTGCAACAAAAACAGAGAAGAACGTTGGTCAGAAGGTTCACCACGGCCCCGTGTTCAGCGAACACGGCCCGTGGTCAGAAGTACAATGATTGTTTTCCGGATCCCTGTTACTGGAGTTGGGCACGACCCCGTGTTGCACCGACACGGCCCCCTGTTCAGCTCTCTGTAACTCGGAAAATAAAAACTGCCAGTAACAAGGCTGGACACGGCCCGTGTCCGACCAGGCACGGCCCGTGCTTAGCTCTGCAGAAGCTGAAAAATAAGAAAAATCCTAAAAAAAATGAAAAATAAGAAAAACGATTAGGCCGCTGATTCCTAACTGTCTTAAAATCCTTGTGTCCCCGGCAACGGCGCCAAAAAAACTTGATGCGTGTGAAGTGTGTATATAAGTTTAAGTAAATTTTAAGCCCTTTTACACTTTCTTTAGCCAAGTTTTAAATTTATAAAACACGATATTTACTAACACTAAACACACATATGGGCAAGTGCACCCATCGTGAGCGTAGTATAGTGTTGGTAAGATACCGAGGTCGTCCAAGGACATAAGAGCTTTTAATACCGGTTTATCCTCAACGTCTAATCAAATCAAAAGTTTAGAAAAATGTTTTAAACTAAGAAAATAAAAACTAATTAAAATGCTGAAAATAAAAATAAAAGAAAAACAGATAGACAAGATGAATCACTTGGCTCCGACTCGTGTTTAGTGTAAACTTTGATTATTTCCGCACTTTTGCACTATTTAAGATATTATCTTAGTTATTGTAGTAGGCCCCTCTTTTGGAGGTGACGTTACCCTCAACCCAGTAGTTTGAGTCAGCAAGGATACAATTCTAAAGGATCGGATTATTGAAAGATAATTAATTAAGTTATTAATGCAAATTATGGTAGGCCCCTCTTTTGAAGGTGACGTTACCCTCGACTAAGTAGTCTGAGTCAGCAAGGATACAGTCCTAAGTAGCCGGGTTATAGTATTAATAGTAGTTTAACTTATGAGGGGATCAAAGAGTTTGGACCCCCGCCATCCAATACCATTAAGTATTGAAGGAGGTCCTACTAAATTTGACCCAGGTCCCTTGCAGGATCTCTAAACGCTGAACAACGGCAAGACTCTTACCAAACATTTCCCTTAACAACCGACCAGGTAGCCAACATACCTCCATATAGACCGTGGAGATATGAATGGTGAAAATCTTTTATTTTATATAGACTGTAAAATAATGCCAAGACACCACGGACAAACGATAAGGAAGAATCACCTTCAACATAAGAAACTAGTAATTAAAGTCATTAATACATAACCAATTAAAAAGTGCGAAAAGATTAAAAATAAAAAGTATTACACTAGACACTTTGTCTTCACCAAGTGATGTAAGAGACTTAGGCAAACATGGCCTTGATTGTCAAGAACTCTTACGATCAATCTTGGATCCCGAGACGACTCACACACTCTATGATGGACAATGGATGATGGTGGTGGATGATGGTGGTGGATGATGGTGTTATGGTGGTGGTGGGTGGTGGGTGAAGTGTGAGAGAGGTGGTGTGCCAAGGGATGGTTTGAGCTTAAGCCAAGCACTCCTATTTATAGGCTGAACAGAAGCTCGGGCACGACCCCGTGTCCACATCCTTCTCTTTCTTCATTAATTGCTCTTGTCTTTATTAGTTGACCACGCCCCCGTGTCCGCTGAGCATGACCCCGTGTGCAGAAGCATATCTGTACTATGAAGATTTGCCTGGATTCTGCGAATCTTACAGTTGACCACGGCCCCGTGCCCGCTGAGCACGACCCCGTGGTGGGCAATAGAAGCTTCTACCACTTTGTCTTTTCTACTGACACTTGGGCATGCCCCCGTGCTGGCTGAGCACTGGGCGTGTTCAGTCTTCTGTCTTCTTGTTTTGCTTGGGAAGATGCTGTTGTGGGTCGGGCATGTCACGTTTGTTCCTTTTCTTGTATTTATGTTAGATTTTGCTGACTTTTTTCTTCTTTTGTTAATTTGAGCTCATTTAATCCTGAAAATACAAAAGGAAGACAAAAGCACACTTTTTCCAACATTAGTACTAAAAATGGTTAGTTTTATGCCACAATTGATGTAATTTATATGTTGCATTTTGCACACATCAGCAAGCCTATGGTACGAGTAAGTTCCATGCCGCTCTCGAGTGATTCACTAAAATACATCTTCGGCCGAGTGTTGATTGATCCCCCGTGAGGTATGTGAACTTGTATATAAATAGAATTTTATAGAGGTATGTTATGCCCTAATAAGTAATTTATCTTGTGAAAAGTTTTGAATAAATCATGACGAATAGGATTGTAAATAAATAAAAATAAAACTAAATAAAGAATCTTGGAAATCCCGACACTCTATGACATGCCCAAAAAACCTTCTTTTCTACCAATTCCATTTGGGAGTGTAAAGCCATATTATAAAGAGTTTTGCTTGAGGACAAGCAAAGATTCAAGTGTGGGGGTATTTGATGTGTGCAAAATGCAACATATAAATTACATCAATTGTGGCATAAAACTAACCCTTTTTTAGTGCTAATGTTGGAAAAAGTGTGTTTTTGTCTTCCTTTTGTATTTTTAGGAATAAATGAGCTCAAATTAACAAAAGAAACAAAATGGCAGCTAAATCTAACATAAATACAAGAAAAGGAATAAACGTGGCATGCCCGACCTCCCCGAAAGCATCTTCCCAAGCAAAACAAGAGAGCAGAAGGCTGAACACGCCCCGTGCTCAATGAGCACGGGGGTGTGCCCAAGTGTCAGCATAAAAGACAAAGTTGTAGAAGCTTCCATCGCCCACCACGGGGCCGTGCTCAGTGGACACGGGGCCGTGGTCAACTATAAGATTCGCAGAATCTAGGCAAATCTTGATAGTACAGATATGCTTCTGCACACGGGGTCGTGCCCAGCGGACACGGGGCCGTGGTCAACTAATAAAGACAAGAGCAATTAATGAAGAAAGAGAAGGATGTGGACACGGGGCCATGCCCACTGGACACGGGGCCGTGCCCGAGCTTTTGTTCAGCCTATAAATAGGAGTGCTTGGCTCAAGCTCAAACCATCCCTTGGCACACCACCTCTCTCACACTTCACCCACCACCCACCACCACCATAACACCATCATCCACCACCATCATCCATTGTCCATCATAGAGTGTGTGAGTCGTCTCGGGATCCAAGATTGATCGTAAGAGTTCTTGACAATCAAGGCCATGTTTGCCTAAGTCTCTTACATCACTTGGTGAAGACAAAGTGTCTAGTGTAATACTTTTTATTTTTAATCTTTTCGCACTTTTTAATTGGTTATGTATTAATGACTTTAATAACTAGTTTCTTATGTTGAAGGTGATTTTTCCTTATCGTTTGTCCGTGGTGTCTTGGCATTATTTTACTGTCTATATAAAATAAAAGATTTTCACCATTCATATCTCCATGGTCTATATGGAGTCTTTGCCATTATCGTTTGTCCTTGGCTACCTGGTCGAGGGTTAAGGGAACGGTTTGGTAAGAGTCTTGCCATTGTTCAGTGTATAGATCCTGCAAAGGACCCGGGTCAAATTTAGTAGGACCTCCTTCAATACTTAACGGTATTGGATGGCGGGGGTCCAAACTCTTTGATCCCCTCATAAGTTAAACTACTATTAATACTTTAACCCGGCTACTTAGGACTGTATCCCTGCTGACTCAGACTACTTAGCCGAGGGTAACGTCGCCTTCAAAAGAGGGGCCTACCACATTATGCATTAATAACTTAATTAATTATCTTTCAATAATCCGACCCTTTAGGATTGTATCCTTGCTGACTCAAACTACTGGGTTGAGGGTAACGTCACCTCCAAAAGAGGGGCCTACTACAATAACTAAAATAATCTCTTAAATAGTGCAAAAGTGTGGAAATAATCAAAGGTTACACTAAACACGAATCGGAGCCAAGTGATTCATCTTGTCTATCTGTTTTTATTTTTATTTTATTTTTCAGCATTTTAGTTAGTTTTTATTTTCTTAGTTTAAAACATTTTTCTAAACTTTTGATTTGGTTAGAAGATGAGGATAAACCGGTACTAAAAGCTCTTGTGTCCTTGGACGACCTCGGTATCTTGCCAACACTATACTATGCTCACGATGGGTGCACTTGCCCATATCAGTGTTTAGTGTTAGTAAATATCGTGTTTTATAAATTTAAAACTTGGCTAAAGAAAGTGTAAAAGGGCTTAAAATATACTTAAACCTACATATACACCTAACGCACATCAGTGGACGATTGCCGACTTGAAAGGAATTAGTCCATCAATCTTTATGCACAAAATCATCACCACCGAAGATGCAAAACCAACAAGGGAGGCACAAAGAAGATTGAACCCGAATCTTCGGGAAGTGGTAAAAAAGGAGGTAATTAAGTGGTTAGATGCGGGAATTATCTATCCTATTTCGGATAGTGCTTGGGTAAGTCCTACCCAAATAGTGCCTAAGAAGGCCGACATTCAAGTAATTAAGGATGAAAATGGTGAACAAATTGCCACCCGACCGGTCACCGGGTGGCGTGTTTGTATTGATTACCGCAAATTGAATGCCGCCACTTCTAAGAATCATTTCCCGCTACCTTTCATGACCAAATTATTGAAAAAATTTCGGGTAAAAAATATTACTATTTTTTTATGGTTACTCGGGTTACAATCAAATTGCAATCACCCGGATGACCAACATGTCACACCCCGACCACGTGGAACAACCAAACATGGCGGAAACGTCAGGGAGTGTTGTAACAGAATTAAATTGTTTCAAATCCATGGCAATTGAAGTTCGTTTTATTTATCAAACAAGAGAGTTTACATCGTTTTAAACAAGAAACAAAGAGTACATAACAAAATTAACTAGTTCTTGTCTCGTTTTAAGTCACTAAGGCACAGGTCCGCCTAAGTATGTCTTGATAAGTCCTATGCACCATCTCCTGAAAACACATGTGAAAATAGGTACGTCAGCATAAAAATGCCTGTGAGATACATAGGTTTGTGAAAATTGGATTCATGACTTATAAGTTTAGAAAAAAGTTGTTGTTTAGCAAAAGTCAGACATGAACCTTGTAATTTGCTTTGTCTTGTAAATCAATTGAAAATCGATAAGATCAGATGATATGTATAAATAAGAGAATAATGTATGGTTAAATGAATAACCATGTATAAATGAGTTTGTATAAGATAAGTTGTTTGTAAATCAATGTCTTGTGAAAAGTATGTTATTTATGTAAAATGTAATATGTCCAATATTGAAATGATTTAAGTAACGCTACGACATGAAATATCATACAAACACTTATTTATAGGAAGTACCAGCGGCGTATCCACCATGTTTGTATTATATTACACTCGCCTCATTACTTGAATCATTTACCCAAACCAACCATCAATGTAAATTGTTCATGTATAAATGAATTGTCACGTGTTAATGTGTAAACCCTATTGAAATGTCTATCTCCAATGTAAACCACTAAATGTGTATATCAATGTCAAAATGTTTATGTTAATGTAGATCATGTAATGTTTACCCAAAAATATCATGTATGGTAAGTGAAATATATCAACTAAACCATATGTAAAATGCACAAAACAAGGTATTGAAGTAAAACATGGTTTAAATCGAAGTTATGTTTTGTGTAACAAATGCATGCTATACTGATACAAACATTTATGCGGTATTGTGAAAATGCATACATCCAAGCCTTGAGACTGTGGCGATAAACCCTTAAACAAATTAAAGGTTTATCTAAGTTATGTATATCGAATTCGGTCATTCCTTCCAATCCAAACAAACCCAGGATTTCAGGAACGGGAGTTGTCAATTCCTATGGTACCACTACCTACTAACGAACGGCGTAGCTAATGTTAATGAATGTATTGTTCCATTGTAAACAACCCAAATGTCATAGCAAAATGTAAGCATGTGATGAAAACAACTGTACTAAGTACGCACACAATGGGCATACATAGCATGAAATGTAATGTAAAACAATGTACTAAGTATGCACACAATGGGCACACATAGCATAAAATGTAATGTAAACCAATGTACTAAGTACTCACACAATGGGCATACATAGCATGAAATGTAATGAAATCATGTACTAACGAACATAACAGGTATATGATGTGAAAACATGGAAAGCATGAAAGTAACAAGTAGGCACATGTGTTTCACCCCAAAATGTTTGGAAAACAGTAAAAGAGGGGTCTATGTACTCACTTGAGATTGCTCAGAAGTCCTAAGATAACCACCAAGCAATGCTAGAGATCACGGAATCAAACGGCAACTAATATAGGTAACTATGTTAATAAACCGGACCTAATATCGGAGGATCGGATAGAATGAGGGTTCGTAAACCAAACGAGTATGGAGACTCGTGTAATATGGTTTAACAAATCCCACATACTAAAACGAAACTTAACCTAAGTGTTTGTGACCCTTTATGACCCGTTTAGGTAGCTTATGCTACTTTAACGCGTTGTTCGCGTGAAACGCGTTCGGACCGCCTAACTAGTCCTATGACAAGTAATATATGCCTTAGCATGTCTAATATTGTTGTTAAATTAGTTTAGATGTAAAAAGTTATGTTACATATGTTTAAAATGAATTTTGGCATCAAAGGGGTATTTTGGTAATTTACCTAAGGCATATAAACTACCTATCATACAACTAACTAAACGTCGTGACCATAAGGTATAACCTTGGAAGGTTATTCCCTATATACTATGGTCACCTAATGTGTTTGGTCGGATCCTAATGATCAACCAAATGGGTCGGGTTCGAAGGTATAAGCGATTTATTAGATCGCTTACCCTTACGACCCTAGACAACGTGGTAATCATTAGGCATAGTCACAAGGGACTATAACCATCGTGATTACAATCACGTTGCAAAGTTCAAACGAACTTCGCATTGACCATAAACTGGTCAACGCAGAAAGTCAAACAAAGTTTGACTTTCGGACTCGAAAAGCAATAAAAGAACGAAGGAACACTTACAAAGGGTCCCCAAATGCTAATCTAGATCAAAATAGCTCAGGTATGAAACAAAGGTTTCAACTTAGAGCACATAAGATCAGATTCTTGTGAGGAAAAGTGAAGGGTGGAGGTGGGTATTTATAGTTTTCGGTTCACCGTTAGGATCATTTCTTGGAAAAGGGGGCACGATCTAAGCCGTACACTTGTTGGAAAGTTGTGGTAACTCATTTGCCATCCACCATAAGAGTTTGACACTTGGCACTTGGCCTTTGGAGAGTGTTAAGGGCTGTTAAAAGCTGAAAAAAAAAAACGTTTTGCTGCATCTGGCCCCTACTTAAGGACCTAGTTTGGCAGATTTACAGTTTCAGTCCCTGCAACCTCAAAACTTGGTTTTCGATGCGTTTTTTTTGACACGTTTAAGCCCCGTTAACCCCATTTCAAAGCTCTAAAATGAAGTTAAAGTATAGGGAACTTAAAATGTGTTCAAAGATATCTCGGTTGTAGGTTCGTTTAGCCGTACGGTTACGTTGTTCGGTTAATTACGACGGGATGCGCATAAGCGCGAAAAATGATCCAAATGGCGTGACGAATGGATTTTTCTTATGCCAAACACTAAAATAAAATATTTTAGTGCTTACATAAATTTTTGGATGTCCGGATGTATTCAGAACGTAAGTTATGCGCGAAAATGCAAACTTGTGCACTTTTTGACGCTTTTAGTCCCTGAATGACCCCAAAAGTTTATTTTAGCATACCGAACCCCTAAAAGCCTATTTCTAAGCTATGTAAAGGATATTTATGGTATGTTTAACTTATGGTCATGTTCCGGAATGTTCGTTACAGTTCAAATTGGCATACTTTCGCAGTTTGTCAAGTTTAGTCCCTGTAAGCGAATTAACTTGTTTTTGCCATACCAAAGCCTTCAAAACTTATTTCTAAGTTATGTAAAGGTTATTTAAGGTATTTTAAGTATATTTGACTATTCCGGAGTGTTCGTTGCATTAAACTGGTTATATTTACGCATCAGTGCGCGTATAACCTTCCAGAAAGCGATTTAAAGCTTGAAATCGAACAAGGGTCGATATGTGCAAAAGATACACATATTTATACAGATCCCAAGTATGAAATACAATATTTCATTGGCTTGGAATTTGTTTGTTGGTTGAAGTGACACAGGTGTCACAGTCTCCCCTACTTTAGGAAATTTCGTCCCGAAATTTATTTGTAGGAGCATGTCTGTGACTTTGTGTTAAATAACCATCAAGGATAAGGCATATCCTGATATTCCTCTTAAATGAACATTTTCAGAAATGTAAATGAAGGAAGAATCAGGGATATTCATTTCATTCGATGGAAAAGTTTCAGAAACGAAAAATACACGGGATGAGTTATTTTCCTTAATGGGTATCCTTCAGAAACGAAAATGAACGGAACGAGTCATTTTCCACAATTCCTCCAGAAACGAAAATGAACGGAATGAGTCATTTTCCACAATTTCTTCAGGAATGAAAATGAACGGAATGAGTCATTTTCCACGATTTCTTCAGGAATGAAAATGAACGGAATGAGTCATTTTCCATGATTTCTTCAGGAATGAAAATGAACGGAATGAGTCATTTTCCACGATTTCTTCAGAAACGAAAATGAACAGAATGAGTCATTTTCCATGATTTCTTCAGGAACGAAAATGAACGGAATGAGTCATTTTCCACAATTTCTTCAGAAACGAAAATGAACGGAATAAGTCATTTTCCACAATTTCTTCAGAAATGAAAATGAACGGAATGAGTCATTTTCCATGATTTCTTCAGGAACGAAAATGAACGGAATGAGTCATTTTCCATGATTTCTTCAGGAACGAAAATGAACGGAATGAGTCATTTTCCACAATTTCTTCAGAAACGAAAATGAACTGAATGAGTCATTTTCCACAATTTCTTCAGAAACAAAAACGAACGAATTAACTCTAGACATATGACAAAACTCGCTGTGGTTTCTGTGCACTGAATTCCATAATTATGTATGCATCTATAATTACGTAATTCCTTGCATAGTCCGCAGAGTTTGTCTTGTAATGTTTAGGGGAGGAAAATCAAACCTGTGATGAGTGTGACTGGACTACCATGGGGTCCTTTTAATTAGATAGACATATGATCTTATTAATTAGGCCACCAAGGAGTCCTTTCAGCTATATCATCACATGATGTTCCTAACAAGATTTTTGGATCAATCTGTTTAACTAGACCACTCAAGGGGTCTAATTATGGAGTAGTACTTTATAATCCAAGGGACTTACTACAACGTAGTAGTACATTAAGGATTTTATGTAGTACATTTGGGTATCCTACAACGAATCTCTCATATGAAGATACGAAAGGTTCTACGAGTATTTGGATAGCAAAACTTGGATCACACAAAAACATAAAAAGGAACACATAAGCACATAATCACATAGTTGTTTATCTTGGTTATTAATTTGTTATCGATTGAGAATGGATATGGAAACCAGTCGATGGGCTACAATGTCCTCTGGGATCTATCTGAAAAGATAGGAAGATCTCCCAAATATTCGATTTTTGTTCTCAAAGAAACGTAATATTCGAATTAAGGAACATAACAATTTTAGGATTTACGGAAATACCCTTAGGTACCCTATTAAGGATTTATAGTGGTACTTTGGGTATTTTGTCCAGTGTTGTAACTTGCGCCTTGTACTTCGTTTCCTTGGAAGAAACGGGTACTTAGGATTTTCGTGGAAAACGCAAGAGATCATAAAATAGAAAAAAATTTATTTGGGGGTAGTTTGCTTTTCAAGGAATACGATTCCTTGATTGTCGGTATTGTAAGGGACATGTTGTTTATACATACAACCTCATAAATACATTGAAATGTAAATAAAAGATTTATTTATAAACAATGATAACAACTGTTTCATGGACCTTGACAACAAAAGAAAATAATACATAAGACATGATTATTTCTAAGGGTGTTGTCTTCTAGTCGGTCAGATGCTCATCCCTGCGCTGGATTAGCATTAGCAAGCTTTGGGCAATTTCTTCGGAAATGACCCATCTCGCCACAATTGTAGCAAGAACCTGGTGGAAAGCGAGCTTGAGCAGGATTGTTGTCAGCTTGATTTGGTGCAACTTCAGCTCGGCAAACTTTTGCTGTATGACCTTTACGTCCACAAATTTGGCATTCGCGGCACTTCACATTAACATGATGATGAAGTTTACATTGGTTGCACAAGGGTGAAGTTCCATTATATGGCTTCCTAGCAGGGGGTTGAGCTGGTTGGTTGGGGACGGCTTGATCATTGTGAGTAACCATGGCGAAGTTCTGAGAAGCCTTTCGCTTCTTTGACTGCTTAGGGGATCCAGTCTGTTCATCCATGGTCTTTGATTCCTCGATTGGCTTCTTGTCACCCTTTCGAAAAAGTTTACGTTTCCTGATCTGAGATTCAGTCAAGGTTGCAGATAGCTCAATGGCCTGCCTAACCGTAGTGGGGTTACTACCAGTAACAATGTCCTGAACTGAGTCAGGGAGGCCATCAATGTACTTTTCGATTGCTTTATCCAACGGCGTGACCATGTTTGGGCATAACAGACTTAACTCCTCATAACGGTCCGTGTAGGCTCGATGCTCACCGCTATCTTGCTTCAAACCATCAAACTCTCTTTCCAATGCTCGCAGTTCATGACGAGGACAAAACTCCCTCATCATAAGAGCTCTAAGTTCAGCCCATGTCTGTGCTAGAGCAACTTCTGCCCCACGATCCCTCATAACCCCGTTCCACCACGTAAGGGCCCTCTTCTGGAACACACTCGAAGAAAACTCGACCTTGCGATTGTCAGGACACTGCACGTGGCGGAAAGTATTCTCAATGCTCTCGAACCATTGAAGGAGCCCAGTCGCTCCCTCAGAACCACTAAACTTGAGTGGTTTAGCCGAGTTAAAACTCTTGAAATTGCATGGACCATTGTTGTTGTTGTTGGCTTGGTTCCATTGAGCAAAGAGGTTTGGGAATTGAGCAGCCATTTGCTGTGCAATAATTTCTGCCAGTTCGGCAGTCGCTATCTGGTTTTCGCGTCGAGGAGGCATGCTAAAAGAGGAAACATGAAAGGAAACAAGTGAGAGAATTAGACGAAAAGAATGAGATGAAACAAATCTGATGAAAGCAAAGATAGTGGTCATTTGTTTGTTACTACAAAGCAACAAACGACCCCGGTGATTAATCAAAGTAAATAGGTCAAAAATAATGTATCGCGAAGACATGCTCGCCTATAAGTGGACACTCATCCCAAGAATTCCCAGGTAAGCACAACTGGTCTCGCGTCTGATGAGATATATACGAAGTGCTTGCCTAGACAGAAAACCCAGAATACAGGCATTCACCCTTCCAGTTTGCACGTGTTCACATTATTTAAAACCCAAAACCTTGACGAGATTTTGAAAACTCAAAGGGGTTCAAAACCATATAACAGAGGGTTCAAAACCTTACAATAGAGGGTTCAAAACCTAGTAATCAAGCATCCTAGAACAGATGATTAGTTTTCAAAGCGGTTTTGAGATTTATGTTCTTGTTGTGGTCGTCGCCTAAGGATAGGTGACGGTATTGTTTTATGACTAAACGCAAGTAAACTCGCGTTAGGGTCCTAGAAGGGTTATAGACTAGGTCAAAGCATTACTAATAACCTAATTCCCTATAACCATTGGCTCTGATACCAACTTTTCTGTCACACCCCGACCACGTGGAACAACCAAACGTGGCGGAAACTTCGGGGAATGTTGTAACAGAATTAAATTGTTTCAAATCCATGGCAATTGAAGTTCGTTTTATTTAGCAAACAAGAGAGTTTACATCGTTTTAAACAAGAAACAAAGAGTACATAACAAAATTAACTAGTTCTTGTCTCGTTTTAAGTCACTAAGGCACAGGTCCGCCTAAGTATGTCTTGATAAGTCCTATGCATCATCTCCTGAAAACACATGTGAAAATAGGTACGTCAGCATAAAAATGCCTGTGAGATACATAGGTTTGTGAAAATTGGATTCATGACTTATAAGTTTAGAAAAAAATTGTTGTTTAGCAAAAGTCAGTCATGAACCTTGTAATTTGCTTTGTCTTGTAAATCAATTGAAAATCGATAAGATCAGATATGTATAAATAAGAGAATAATGTATGGTTAAATGAATAACCATGTATAAATGAGTTTGTATAAGATAAGTTGTTTGTAAATCAATGTCTTGTGAAAAGTATGTTATTTATGTAAAATGTAATATGTCCAATATTGAAATGATTTAAGTAACGCTACGACATGAAATATCATACAAACACTTATTTATAGGAAGTACCAGCGGCGTATCCACCATGTTTGTATTATATTACACTCGCCTCATTACTCGAATCATTTACCCAAACCAACCATCAATGTAAATTGTTCATGTATAAATGAATTGTCATGTGTTAATGTGTAAACCGTATTGAAATGTCTATGTCCAATGTAAACCACTAAATGTGTATATCAATGTCAAAATGTTTATGTTAATGTAGATCATGTCACACCCCGACCGCGTAAAACAACAAATCGCGGCGGAAACATCGGGGCGTGTTGCAACAGAATTAATTGTTTCATAACCATGGCATACAAAGTTGTATTTTATTTATAAACAAAGGTGTTACATTGTTTCAAACAGGAAATTTAAAGAGTTCAGAACATAATTAAACATAGTCTATCTTCTTTTAAAGTCTAAGGCACAGGTCCGCCCTAGTATCATGATCAACATCCTATGGAAAAGCACCTGAAAACACATGTGAAAATAGGTACGTCAGCATAAAAATGCCTGTGAGATACATAGGTTTGTGAAAATAGGATTCATGACTTATGTTTAAGAAAAATGTTTAGTCATGAACCTTGTAATTTGCTTTGTCTTGTAAATCATTTGAAAACAATAAGATCAGATGATATGTATAAGTAAATGTCAGGTTAAATAAATAACCATGTAAAAATGTATTTGTATAAGATAGGTTGTTTGTAAATCAATGTCTTGTGAAAAGTATGTTATTTGTATAAAATGTTCTATGTCTCAAACTGAAATGATTCAAATAACGTTACGACATATAATACCATACAAACACTTATATATAGGAAGTACCAGCGGCGTATCCACCATGCTTGTATCATATTACACACGCATCGTTACTTAATCACTTAATCAAACCAAACCAACCAATGTAAAAAGTCTATGTTTAAACCAATTGTCAATTGTATTGAATAATATGTCAAATGTAAATCATGTCAAATGTCTATGTCAAATATCCATGTCAAATGTCTATGTCAAATATCCATGTCAAATGTCTATGTCAAATATCCATGTCAAATGTCTATGTCAAATATCCATGTCAAATGTCTATGTCAAAATGTCATGTATGGCAAGTGAAATGTCTCAAACTAAACCATATGTACAAAAACAAAGTATTGAAGTAAAACTTAGTTTAAATCAAAGCTATGTTTTGTGTAAATGCATGCAACTATTTAATATGAACATTTATGTGGTATTGTGAATATGCATACATCCAAGCCTGGCGACTGTGGTGATAAACCCTTTAAACAAATTAAAGGTCTATCTGTCTTAATGTCAACGAATTCGGTCATTCCTTTCTGTCCCCTTACCCTGGGATGTCCGGAACGGGAGTTGTCAATTCCTATGGTACCACTACCTACTAACGAACGGCATGATCGGTGTTAATGAATGTATTGTCCCATGTAAACAAACCAAATGTCATACCAAAATGTAAACATGTGAAAACAATGCACTAAGTATGTAATCAAATGAACATACATAGCGTGAAATGTCATGTAAAACAATGTACTAAGTAATGCACACAATGGGCACACCTAGCAGGAAATGTCATGTAAAACAATGTACTAAGTAATGCACACAATGGGCACACCTAGCAGGAAATGTCATGTAAAACAATGTACTAAGTAATGCACACAATGGGCACACCTAGCATAAGATGATATGAAATCATGTACTATAATGTACTAACGAACATAGCATGTATATGATGTGAAAACAGGAAAGCATGAAAGTAACAAGTAGGCACATGTGTTACACCCCAAAACAGTTTGGAAAACAGTAAAAGAGGGGTCTATGTACTCACTTGAGATTGCTCAGATGTCTAAAGATAATCACCAAGTAATGCTATAGATCTCGGAATCAAACGGCACCTAGTATTGGTAACTATGTTAATAACCGGACCTTAATCGGATGATTGGATAGAATGAGGTTTCGTAAACCAAACGAGTGTAGAGACTCGTGTCATTTGGTTTAACAAAGCCTACATGCTAAATGAAACTTAACATAATTGTTTACGACCCATTACGACCCGTTTAGGAAGCTTATGCTACTTTAACGTGTCGCGCGCGTGAAACGCGTTCGGACCGCCTAACTAGCCCTATGACAAGTGTTATATGCCTATACATGTTACATAATCAGTTATGTGACAAAGGTTTAGGTTACATATGCTTAATTACCAATTATACATGAAAAGGGTATTCTGGTAATTTACCTAAGGCATATAAACTACCTATCATACAACTACTTAAACGATGTGACCATAGGGCATAACCTCGGAAGGTTATTCCCTACCTACTATGGTCACCTAATGTGTTTGGTCGGATCCTAATGATCGACCAAATGGGTCGGGTTCGAAGGTATAGGCGATTTATTAGATCGCCTACCCTACGACCCTAGACAACGTGGTAATCAGTGGGCATAGTCCCAAAGGACTATGACCAACGTGATTACACTCACGTTGCGAAGTTCAAACGAACTTCGCATTGACCATTACTGGTCAACGCTGAAAGTCAAACAAAGTTTGACTTTCTGACTCGAAAAGCAGTAAAAATAAGGAAAAGAACGAAAGAATACTTACGAAGGGTCCCCGAATGCTAAACTCGATTCGAAAATCTCAGGTATGAAACTAATGTTTCAACTTAGAGTTTCTCAAATCAAATTTCTAGTGATTATGAACAAAGGGGGGTGGGGTATTTATAGTTTTCGGTGAACCGTTGAGATCGTTTCTTGGAAAAGGGGAAAAGATCTAGCCCGTACACTTGTTGAAAGGTTATGGAAGCTAAATTCCATCCTTATCTAGTGACTAAGCAAGTTAGAACATGTGGTGGTGGATCAAACATGTGCAACTTGTGATTAAATACACTTAATCTGGTCAGAAGGGGCAATGCGGCCCGCTTCAGGATGTCCTTAAAGTAATGCGGGCCGCCTGAGCATGTCAGATCAGAAACAACTTTCAAAAATGAGAGTTTAGGTCCCTGCACGTGTTTAAGGCCATTTCCGACACTTCTAAGGCCCGTAAAGCCAACTTTAAGGCCCTAAAATGTTGCCTAAACATTGTGGACATGAAACATGTTCAAAAATATGTCAGATGATGGTTCGTTTGGTCGTACGAACGCGATGTTCGCTTAATTACGACGGAATGCGCATAAGCGCGAAAAACGATCCAAATGACGCAACGAATGGATTTTTCTTAAGGCGAACACTAAAATATAATGTAGTCATGCTTTCATAAATTTTTGGATGTCCGGATGTATTCAGAACGTAAGTTATGCGCGAAAATGCAAACTTGTGCACTTTTTGACACTTTTAGTCCCTGAATGATCCAAAAGTTTATTTTAGCACACCGAACCCCTCAAAGCCTATTTCTAAGCTATGTAAAGGATATTTAAGGTGTGTTTAACTTATGGTCATGTTCCGGAATGTTCGTTACAGTTCAAATTGACATACTTTCGCAGTTTGTCATATTTAATCCCTGTAAGCGAATTAACTTGTTTTTGCCATACCAAAGCCTTCAAAACTTATTTCTAAGTTATGTAAAGGTTATTTAAGGTATGTTGAGTATATGTTGATGTTCCAGAGTATTTCTCGCATTAAACTGAGTACGTTTACGCACTAGTTTGCGTATAACTCTCCAGAAAGCGATGTAGAGTTTGAAATTGAACAAAAGTCAAAACATGAAAAATGTAAAACATAACAAAACAAACATTGTGATCAAATAACATTGATTTATTGATAATAGAACTGTTCATAGTGATTACAAGCACAGTTGTTACAGTCTCCCCTACTTGTGGAAATTTCGTCCCGAAATTTATTTAGAGGAAACTCGTGGAAAAAGATGTGGATATTTCGCCTTCATTTGATCTTCGCGTTCCCAAGTAAACTCAGGTCCACGTTTAGCTTCCCAGCGAACTTTGACCAAAGGAATGCGCTTGCGTTTAAGCCACTTGACTTCACGTTCCATGATTTCCACTGGTTTCTCAACAAATTTCAGTGTTTTGCCAACACGAATTTCGTCAAGCGGTATGGAGAAGTTCTCATCAGCTGTACACTTCTTGAGATTGGACACGTGAAAAGTTGGATGAACATTTCCCAGTTCAGGAGGTAACTCAAGTCTGTAGGCTACCTTTCCGATTCTTTCGACGATCTTGAATGGTCCAACGTATCTAGGTGCAAGTTTTCCTTTCTTTCCAAATCTGATCACACCTTTCCAAGGTGAGACCTTAAGTAATACTCGATCACCGACTTGAAATTCCAAGGCTTTGCGTTTTGGGTCCGCGTAAATCTTCTGACGGCTTCTAGCTGCCTGAAGGTTATCACGAACTTTCTTGACCTTGTCAGTTGTCTCTAAAATGAGGGCAGGTCCAGTAAGTTGAGCCTCGCCAATCTCATTCCAGCAGACTGGTGAACGACATTTTCGACCATAGAGAGCCTCGAAAGGAGCCATTTTGATGCTAGTGTGATAACTGTTGTTGTAGGAGAATTCAATCAATTTAAGATGTGAATCCCAGCTACCACCAAAATCGATCACACAAGCTCTAAGCATATCCTCCAGAGTCTGGATTGTTCTCTCAGATTGACCATCCGTTTGCGGATGATAAGCTGTGCTTAGATTAAGTTGGGTTCCCATAGCAGATTGCATGGTTCTCCAAAAATGCGAAGTGAAACGAGCATCTCTGTCAGAAATGATGTTCAAAGGAACACCATGTCGAGCCACAATTTCATCTACATAGATTTGAGCAAGTCTGTCAGTAGGAAAATCCTCGCGGATTGGCAAGAAATGTGCTGACTTTGTAAGACGATCAACGACTACCCAGATGGCATCATGACCCTTCTTTGTGCGTGGAAGTTTGGTAACAAGATCCATAGTAATGTTTTCCCATTTCCAAACTGGGATCTCTGGTTGCTCCAATAATCCAGAAGGACGCTGATGTTCAGCCTTAACCTTAAGACAAGTAAGGCATTTGGATACGTATAAAGCAATGTCTTTCTTCATACCAGGCCACCAATAGTGAATACGAAGATCCTTATACATTTTATCTGAGCCCGGATGAATAGAATAACGAGACTTATGGGCTTCATCCATAAGCAAGGTACGAAGATCATCCTGGCTTGGGACCCACAAACGGTCCATGAAGTAATATGATCCATTGTCCTTCAGTTCCAGAGCAGGTGTTATGTGATAGGGAAATTCCTTATCCATCAATCCTTGTGAAACACAAGATTGTTGAGCTTGAGCAATGCGTGCTTGAATATCGGATCGAGCTTGAATAACAGACTGAACACGTACACAATGAAGCTTAGTACGTTCCTTACGACTCAATGCATCAGCTACAACATTCGCCTTACCAGGATGGTAGCGAATTTCGCAATCATAGTCGTTTAAGAGTTCAACCCAACGTCGCTGTCTCATGTTGAGTTCTTTCTGGTTGAAGATATGCTGAAGACTTTTGTGGTCTGTGAAAACCACACATTTTGTACCATACAAATAGTGTCTCCAGATCTTGAGAGCGAAAACAACTGCACCCAACTCAAGATCATGAGTGGTGTAGTTCTTCTCATGTATCTTCAATTGTCTCGATGCATAGGCTATGACTTTGTTCCTTTGCATAAGAACACAGCCAAGACCCAATTTAGATGCATCACAATACACGACAAAATCATCATCACCCTCAGGTAATGATAGAACAGGCGCATCGCAAAGCTTCTGCTTCAGGTGTTGAAAAGCTTCCTCTTGTTTGTATCCCCAATAAAAGGGCATTTTCTTCTGAGTTAGAGCAGTTAGAGGAACTGCAATCTTAGAGAAATTCTCAATGAAGCGGCGATAATAACCCGCTAGACCAAGAAAAGAACGAACTTCAGTAGGAGTAGTAGGTGTATCCCAATCCTTGATCGCACTGATCTTGGAGGGATCTACATGAATACCTCGTTCGTTGATAACATGCCCCAAAAATTGAACTTCTTTAAGCCAAAATTCGCACTTGGAGAATTTTGCGAAAAGTTGTTCTTTCTTTAGGAGTTCTAGGGTAAGACGAAGATGTTGCTCGTGGTCAGCTCGCGTCTTAGAGTAAATCAAGATATCGTCAATAAAAACAATGACGAACTGATCCAAATAAGGTTTGCAGACCCTATTCATTAAGTCCATGAAAACAGCAGGAGCATTAGTCAAACCGAATGGCATGACTGTGAATTCGTAATGTCCATAACGAGTACGGAACGCTGTCTTCGGAATGTCTTCTTCTTGCACCCGAAGTTGATGATATCCGGAACGCAGATCAATCTTCGAAAAATAAGAAGCGCCTTGTAACTGATCAAAGAGATCGTCTATGCGAGGTAGAGGATATCGATTCTTGATGGTAAGCTTGTTAAGCTCACGATAATCGATACACATCCTAAAGGATCCATCCTTCTTCTTGACAAAGAGAACGGGAGCACCCCAAGGTGAAAAACTGGGACGGATAAAGCCTTTGTCAGAGAGCTCCTGAAGCTGTTTGGACAACTCTTGCATCTCAGACGGTGCAAGACGATATGGAGCTCTGGCAATGGGATTTGCACCAGGAAGGAGATCAATGCGGAACTCGACTTGGCGTGCTGGAGGTAGACCAGGTAAATCTTCAGGAAACACTTCAGAATAATCCCGAACGACAGGAATATCTGAAATAGACTTACCCTTGCCTTTATCTTCTGTAACATGTGCTAAGAAAGCCATATAGTTCTTCTGCAGATACTTCCGAGCTTTAAAACAAGACATGAGTTTGAGACCACCGGTAGGCTTCTCACCTTGAACCTGCAGGATCTCGCCCGTCGAAAGCGGCACACGAACAATCTTCTTAGAACAAACTATCTCTGCGTGATGCTTGGATAACCAATCCATTCCCACAATGACGTCGAAGCTTCCAAGTTGCATAGGCGTGAGGTCGATTGGAAAAAGATGATCGTTAAGATTCAACTGGCAGTTGTGAAGAACAGAATCAAGAACAATGGGTTCACCACTAGCAACTTCTACTGTCAAAGATTTGCCTAGTTTCGTTCTAGACACTCGAAGCATTGGTTCAAAGGACAAAGACACGAAACTCTTATCGGCACCAGAATCGAAAAGAACAGATGCAGGCTGATTATTAATAAAGAACGTACCGTTCACCACATTATCGTCAGCCTGTGCCTCTTGGGCATTCATGTTAAAGACTCGGCCTCGAGCCGGAGCCGGATTTTGGTTCTGGTTCTGGTTCTGGTTCTGGTTGGCTAGCCTTGGGCACCGATTCCTATAGTGGGTCAGATCCCCACAATTCTAACAAGCACCTGGTGGGTATTGTGGTCTTGCAGCTTGACCCTGTTGCTGAGCAACTTGTTGAGCCGGGTTCTGAATCGCGGGATTCTGAGCAGATCGACAAACATTGGCGAGATGGCCTGACTTCCCACAGTTAGTACAGAAACGGCATGGAAATTGCGGCTGGTGGTGACTGTTGCATCTATTGCACAAAGGTGCATTCCCTGTATAGGGTTTCTTTGCTGGAAGCTGTGCGGGTTGGTTGAGAGCTGCCTGATTAGCTTGGGCAGTGATAGCAAAATTTTGGGAAGCCTTACGCTTCCTTGACCTCTTCGAAGAACCAGAGTTCTTTCCATTCAAGTTTTGACCTTTCTTGCTATCTTCCTTGTCAGCCGACTGCTTCTTGCCCTTGTCACCCTTCCTGTGTAGCTTGTTCTTCCGGACCTGCGACTCAGTCAGCGTCGCTGATAACTCGATCGCCTGACGGAGTGTGGCAGGTTCACTACCAGTAAGAATGTCTTGTACCGAGTCAGGTAGGCCGTCGATGTATCTCTCGATAGCCTTGTCAAGTGGGGTAACCATAGTCGGGCAAAGCAAACTCAACTCTTCAAACCGATCAGTATAAGCCCTATGCTCACCACTATCTTGCTTCAGCTCATCAAACTCCTTCTCCAACGCTCGTTGCTCATGACGAGGACAGAATTCCCTCATCATAAGGGCTCTAAGTTCAGCCCATGTCTGTGCGAGAGCAACTTCTGCACCTTGGTCCCTCATAACCCCGTTCCACCATGTCAAAGCCCTCTTCTGAAATACGCTCGAAGCAAACTCGACTTTGCGATTTTCGAGACACTGCACGTGGCGAAAAGTATTCTCTATGCTCTCAAACCACTGAAGAAGCCCAGTCGCTCCCTCAGAACCACTAAACTTGAGTGGTTTAGCCTGGTTAAAATCCTTGTATTTGCACGGACCATTGTTGTTGTTGTTGGCTTGTTGCCATTGAGCAAAGAGATTTGGGAATTGAGCAGCCATCTGCTGCGCAATAATTTATGCCAGCTCGGCAGTAGCTATCTGGTTCTCGCGTCGAGGAGGCATTCTAAAAGAGGAAAACATGAAAAGAAACGAGTGAGATGATTGGATGAAAAGAATGAGATGATAAAAACAAGAATTGCAAACAGCAAAGATGGTGGTCATTCGTCCGTATCACAAAGCAAACAAACGACTCACAGTGACTAATCAAAGTAAATGGGTCAAAAATAATGTATAATGAAGACATGCTCGCCTATAAGTGAACACTCACTCCAAGAATTCCCAGGTAAGCACAACTGGTCTCGCGTCTGGTTGAGATGTATACGAAGTGCTTTCCTAGACAGAAAACCCAGAATACAGGCATTCACCCTTCCAGTTTGCACATGTTCACATTATTTAAAACCCAAAACGTTTGACGGGATTTTGAAAATTAGAAGGCACAAGGCCAAAAACCAATACTGAAAAGGGTTCAAAACCATAAAACAGAGGGTTCAAAACCTTACAATTGAGGGTTCAAAACCTTGTAAAAATTTATTCAAAAACAGATGATTGTTTTTCAAAAATTGTTTCGGAAAAATTTTGGTTCCTTGTTTTGTTAATCACCTAAGGATAGGTGATGTACATGTTTTAAGATCTAAACACAAGGTAACTTGTGTTAGGTTCCTAGAAAAGTTATAGTCTAGGTCAAAGCATTACTAATAACCTAATTCCCTATAACCATTGGCTCTGATACCAACTCTTCTGTCACACCCCGACCGCGTAAAACAACAAATCGCGGCGGAAACATCGGGGCGTGTTGCAACAGAATTAATTGTTTCATAACCATGGCATACAAAGTTGTATTTTATTTATAAACAAAGGTGTTACATTGTTTCAAACAGGAAATTTAAAGAGTTCAGAACATAATTAAACATAGTCTATCTTCTTTTAAAGTCTAAGGCACAGGTCCGCCCTAGTATCATGATCAACATCCTATGGAAAAGCACCTGAAAACACATGTGAAAATAGGTACGTCAGCATAAAAATGCCTGTGAGATACATAGGTTTGTGAAAATAGGATTCATGACTTATGTTTAAGAAAAATGTTTAGTCATGAACCTTGTAATTTGCTTTGTCTTGTAAATCATTTGAAAACAATAAGATCAGATGATATGTATAAGTAAATGTCAGGTTAAATAAATAACCATGTAAAAATGTATTTGTATAAGATAGGTTGTTTGTAAATCAATGTCTTGTGAAAAGTATGTTATTTGTATAAAATGTTCTATGTCTCAAACTGAAATGATTCAAATAACGTTACGACATATAATACCATACAAACACTTATATATAGGAAGTACCAGCGGCGTATCCACCATGCTTGTATCATATTACACACGCATCGTTACTTAATCACTTAATCAAACCAAACCAACCAATGTAAAAAGTCTATGTTTAAACCAATTGTCAATTGTATTGAATAATATGTCAAATGTAAATCATGTCAAATGTCTATGTCAAATATCCATGTCAAATGTCTATGTCAAATATCCATGTCAAATGTCTATGTCAAATATCCATGTCAAATGTCTATGTCAAATATCCATGTCAAATGTCTATGTCAAAATGTCATGTATGGCAAGTGAAATGTCTCAAACTAAACCATATGTACAAAAACAAAGTATTGAAGTAAAACTTAGTTTAAATCAAAGCTATGTTTTGTGTAAATGCATGCAACTATTTAATATGAACATTTATGTGGTATTGTGAATATGCATACATCCAAGCCTGGCGACTGTGGTGATAAACCCTTTAAACAAATTAAAGGTCTATCTGTCTTAATGTCAACGAATTCGGTCATTCCTTTCTGTCCCCTTACCCTGGGATGTCCGGAACGGGAGTTGTCAATTCCTATGGTACCACTACCTACTAACGAACGGCATGATCGGTGTTAATGAATGTATTGTCCCATGTAAACAAACCAAATGTCATACCAAAATGTAAACATGTGAAAACAATGCACTAAGTATGTAATCAAATGAACATACATAGCGTGAAATGTCATGTAAAACAATGTACTAAGTAATGCACACAATGGGCACACCTAGCAGGAAATGTCATGTAAAACAATGTACTAAGTAATGCACACAATGGGCACACCTAGCAGGAAATGTCATGTAAAACAATGTACTAAGTAATGCACACAATGGGCACACCTAGCATAAGATGATATGAAATCATGTACTATAATGTACTAACGAACATAGCATGTATATGATGTGAAAACAGGAAAGCATGAAAGTAACAAGTAGGCACATGTGTTACACCCCAAAACAGTTTGGAAAACAGTAAAAGAGGGGTCTATGTACTTACTTGAGATTGCTCAGATGTCTAAAGATAATCACCAAGTAATGCTATAGATCTCGGAATCAAACGGCACCTAGTATTGGTAACTATGTTAATAACCGGACCTTAATCGGATGATTGGATAGAATGAGGTTTCGTAAACCAAACGAGTGTAGAGACTCGTGTCATTTGGTTTAACAAAGCCTACATGCTAAATGAAACTTAACATAATTGTTTACGACCCATTACGACCCGTTTAGGAAGCTTATGCTACTTTAACGTGTCGCGCGCGTGAAACGCGTTCGGACCGCCTAACTAGCCCTATGACAAGTGTTATATGCCTATACATGTTACATAATCAGTTATGTGACAAAGGTTTAGGTTACATATGCTTAATTACCAATTATACATGAAAAGGGTATTCTGGTAATTTACCTAAGGCATATAAACTACCTATCATACAACTACTTAAACGATGTGACCATAGGGCATAACCTCGGAAGGTTATTCCCTACCTACTATGGTCACCTAATGTGTTTGGTCGGATCCTAATGATCGACCAAATGGGTCGGGTTCGAAGGTATAGGCGATTTATTAGATCGCCTACCCTACGACCCTAGACAACGTGGTAATCAGTGGGCATAGTCCCAAAGGACTATGACCAACGTGATTACACTCACGTTGCGAAGTTCAAACGAACTTCGCATTGACCATTACTGGTCAACGCTGAAAGTCAAACAAAGTTTGACTTTCTGACTCGAAAAGCAGTAAAAATAAGGAAAAGAACGAAAGAATACTTACGAAGGGTCCCCGAATGCTAAACTCGATTCGAAAATCTCAGGTATGAAACTAATGTTTCAACTTAGAGTTTCTCAAATCAAATTTCTAGTGATTATGAACAAAGGGGGGTGGGGTATTTATAGTTTTCGGTGAACCGTTGAGATCGTTTCTTGGAAAAGGGGAAAAGATCTAGCCCGTACACTTGTTGAAAGGTTATGGAAGCTAAATTCCATCCTTATCTAGTGACTAAGCAAGTTAGAACATGTGGTGGTGGATCAAACATGTGCAACTTGTGATTAAATACACTTAATCTGGTCAGAAGGGGCAATGCGGCCCGCTTCAGGATGTCCTTAAACTAATGCGGGCCGCCTGAGCATGTCAGATCAGAAACAACTTTCAAAAATGACAGTTTAGGTCCCTGCACGTGTTTAAGGCCATTTCCGACACTTCTAAGGCCCGTAAAGCCAACTTTAAGGCCCTAAAATGTTGCCTAAACATTGTGGACAAGAAACATGTTCAAAAATATGTCGGATGATGGTTCGTTTGGTCGTACGAACGCGATGTTCGCTTAATTACGACGGAATGCGCATAAGCGCGAAAAACGATCCAAATGACGCAACGAATGGATTTTTCTTAAGGCGAACACTAAAATATAATGTAGTCATGCTTTCATAAATTTTTGGATGTCCGGATGTATTCAGAACGTAAGTTATGCGCGAAAATGCAAACTTGTGCACTTTTTGACACTTTTAGTCCCTGAATGATCCAAAAGTTTATTTTAGCACACCGAACCCCTCAAAGCCTATTTCTAAGCTATGTAAAGGATATTTAAGGTGTGTTTAACTTATGGTCATGTTCCGGAATGTTCGTTACAGTTCAAATTGACATACTTTCGCAGTTTGTCATATTTAATCCCTGTAAGCGAATTAACTTGTTTTTGCCATACCAAAGCCTTCAAAACTTATTTCTAAGTTATGTAAAGGTTATTTAAGGTATGTTGAGTATATGTTGATGTTCCGGAGTATTTCTCGCATTAAACTGAGTACGTTTACGCACTAGTTTGCGTATAACTCTCCAGAAAGCGATGTAGAGTTTGAAATTGAACAAAAGTCAAAACATGAAAAATGTAAAACATAACAAAACAAACATTGTGATCAAATAACATTGATTTATTGATAATAGAACTGTTCATAGTGATTACAAGCACAGTTGTTACAGATCATGTAATGTTTACCCAAAAATATCATGTATGGTAAGTGAAATATATCAACTAAACCATATGTAAAATGCACAAAAACAAGGTATTGAAGTAAAACATGGTTTAAATCGAAGTTATGTTTTGTGTAACAAATGCATGCTATACTGATACAAACATTTATGCGGTATTGTGAAAATGCATACATCCAAGCCTTGAGACTGTAGCGATAAACCCTTAAACAAATTAAAGGTTTATCTAAGTTATGTATATCGAATTCGGTTATTCCTTCCAATCCAAACAAACCCAGGATTTCAGGAACGGGAGTTGTCAATTCCTATGGTACCACTACCTACTAACGAACGGCGTAGCTAATGTTAATGAATGTATTGTTCCATTGTAAACAACCCAAATGTCATAGCAAAATTGTGACAACTCGAGTTTCCGAGATTTCCATCTTCGTAATAACTGCATGTTAATTGTTGAGATTGTTTATTTGCATGACTTGACCGTTCATGATTGAACACGTTCGTCGTAATAGGATAAATTGTTCTTAATTTCAAGTGTATTTATTTATATAATTGATTGAGGTGCAATCTAGGCGTATATTGTGATGTGTATATAATGTGTGATTATGTAATGATTTGAAACACACACCACTAGCGTGTTATGTAACATCAACAAACAAGCCGGCCCAAGTTATCATGTTGACAGTTAGTATGATCGGCCCAGCAATCCTTTTATTTTAGTATACGTACACACATAAGGCATAACACACAAGTTACATTACAAACAAACCCTAATCACTTCTCTCTCCCTAACCTTGTGTGCGACGGCAACAGATCTGGTGCAGTCATCTTCGCTAGTTGAACTCTTTGGTTAGTGGTTTCATATTTATTAAAATAATTGTTTATTGATTTTATTTATGTGTACTCTTGATTAATGAAGTTGCCGATCAAGTCATGTGGATAATGATTACTGTTAGTTGTCGGCTATTATTCTTAAATTGCATGTAGTTCGATGGCAGACTTGTAGGTTGACTAGATGTTGATGGTTGCATAAAGATTACATCATGTTTGTAGTGGATAGAAATCACTGTGGGGTTGTCGGCCATAACACTCTTATTTGCACATGGATTGTCAGAAAGGGCTTATAGGTTTTCAATTGTTATTCATGATTAATTGATTTCTAGATGATCATTAGAGTTGAATTGTCGGCTGCCTCATTGTTGGTCCAATCGAAAAAATAAATAACCTGACATACTTGTTAACATCAAATATGCGGTGCATGTAAATTGAAATAGGGAAAGGGTAAATCGGTGGAATGTTTCCGCGGTCCAATGAGGGTTGGCGGTGGAGTATAGGTGTCGGCCACTAGGGCATCTAGGTTGTTGTGATGTTTGTTTCTTGCTAGGGTTTCGACGAAACAAGAAAGTGTTTCACCAAGGATATGTTGACGAATTAGAGGGGCTGTTTCGCCAAGGGTAGTTGGCGAAACAGAATGTGTCTCGTCAAATATGTGTTTCGCCAAAACCGTGTTTCGCCAATTTGAATACTTTGCACTGTGACTTGATTTAACTATGCCAAATGTTAACTGGATTTATTAACTGCTGTTAAGTGATATGCTTGACCTGTATGATATGGAATACATGTTTAGTACTTATGTGATTATAGTTACGTGAACAACTTCGTGAATATGAACTGATTATCGTATACATGCATACTTTAGGACGGGATTGATTACTTGCGAACATATACTTAGCATACCGAGCAAACCCAAGGTGAGTTCACACAGCCAAGGCATGGGATTCCCAGGGTGGGAATGGGTTGGATTATTATTCGTTCAGCTTATGGAACTTAGATATATGGTCCCCGGGTGAGGGAGGGTTATTGATATGAACTGACTAGACTGGTTATACTAATTTAAACGATCTTCGCACACACGCCAAGGGTAGGCCGCGATACTATGACAATCTTCGCACACATGCCTAGGAAGGCCGCGAACTATATATACTCTAATCTTCGCAAACATGCCTGGGAGGGCCGCGATACTACTATACCTAGTCTAGCAAACATGGGAAATCCCCACTATACTTCGCAAACATGCCTAGAGGGCCGCGATACGATACATACGATATATGAATTACTAAATGAACATACGAACTACACTATGAACACTTTAACTAAACAAACTCACTGTGAACTCGCTCAACTAGTTGTTGATTCTCTGTTACATGCCTTGCAGGACCTTAGGTACTTATGGAGCTTGCACGGGAGGCACGGTCGTTGTGGACAAGGATCGTGAATACTTGATTAGACATTATGACATTTCATACTTTATTATGTTGGGTTTAATTATACGCTTCCGCTATACAGTGATAACATATTTATGTTTTGGAACACCTTTCATATAGATTGGTTGGGTTAAATTGCATTTACTTTTACTTTATACATTGTTCTATATGATTGGTGGCTTGATCCTGGTCAGTCACGCCTCCAAGCGGTGATACTCCACGCGTGGATTTTGGGGGTGTGACAGATTGGTATCAGAGCCATTGGTTATAGAGAACTCGGTTTTAATAAGGGAAAACGTTTTTATTGAAACCAGACTATAACCAGTACAGTGCTCAACGATCCACAACGACACCTCGCTCCACGTGCAAGACTCAACATCCTAGGTAATAAGGTTTATGTTTATTGCCTACTTGCTAGAATTACATAGAACTTTGCTCGTGGTATGCTTAGATTACATTGTTTACTATTCGTTACTGCTTGAGAACGCTTATATGCTCACACTCTTCTGTCATCGCACGATTCGCGATCCTCTCTGACTTATGCTATCTTTACTATGAAGATCATGTCTGGACGTATCAACATGACACAAGCCCAATTGACGACTCTCATCGCTGAACAAGTTACTGCGGCAGTTGCAGCCGCACAAGCAGGAGGTATACCCTGCAGTTGAAACTCACACTAGGGTCCTTAGATCCTACATTCCTAAACCAACTCTTGTGCTAAAATTTTTGTTTACTCTTACGCACACAACAGGTCAACCACCTATTTGCACTTTCAAAACGTTCATGGACTATCGTCCCAGTACTTTCAGCGGCACGGAGGGAGCAGTCGGACTCCTCCACTGGTTTGAAAAGATTGAAACCGTATTCGAAATGTGTGAATGCCCTGAGGCACGCAGGGTGAAGTATGCTACGGGTACTCTCGAGGGTTTAGCCCTCACGTGGTGGAAAGCTCAGGTGCAGATACTGGGGTTGGTTGCTGCTAACGCTACCCCATGGAACAACTTTAAGGAAATGATCAAAGAGGAATATTGCAGTCGGGATGACATTCATAAGCTGGAGGTCGAGTTTTTCAATCTCAAGATGACGGGATCAGAGATTGAGGCGTACACTAAGAGATCGAACGAACTTGCTTTACTGTGTCCTACGATGGTGGACCCTCCAATCAAGCGAATCGAACTGTTCCTCAAGGGTCTAGTGCCAGAGATCCAGAGTCACGTAACTTCAGCAAACCTCGCCACTTACCAACAGGTTGTACAGCTGGCTCACCGTCTCACGGATCAGGCGGTGGAGCAGAACAAGTTGCCTGAACGCATCAGCACTACTACTAACGCTACTACTCTGGTCACTCCTGCTACTCCCAGTGACAACAAGCGGAAATGGGATGGAGATTCCAGCAAAGGTTCAGCTATAGTTCAATCTCAGGCTCAGCAACGCAAGACTAATGACTACCAGAGCCCAAGTCAGCAAACTTCTGGTGGGCAGAGACAGGGTGGTTATCGGGGAAATCATCCACTGTGTAACAGGTGCTACAAACACCACAGTGGTCAGTGTCGCAAGGCCTACTGTCAGAGATGTCTCAAAAACGGGCACGAAGCTAAAGATTGCAGGAGTTCACGACCTGCGAATCAGAACCAGCAACAACAACCACCTGCTCCACGAAACCAGCCTCAGCAGCAGCAACAGGGAAACAAGGGATGCTTCCAGTGTGGGGCTGAAGGTCATTACAAGCGGAATTGCCCTCAGTTGAACCAGAACCAGAACAATAACAACAACAACAATCAGGGTAATGGGAACAACAACGGTGGGAACAATAACAACAATGGTGCTAGAGGCCGTATGTTTGTGATCGGTCAGGGTGATGCCAGGAATGATCCCAACGTGGTTATGGGTAAGTTTCTTCTTGACGACTTTTATGTTACTGTACTATTTGATTCTGGTGCGGATACTAGTTACATGTCTTTAAAAGCTAGTGAAATGTTAAAACGTGCCCCAACTCTCCTAAACACCAAGCATGTCGTAGAGTTAGCTAACGGTAAAAGTTTAGAAGCCACACACATAGTTAAAGGGTGTAATCTTATCCTCGCTGGTCAGACTTTCTCCATCGATCTCATTCCTATAACCTTGGGTAGCTTTGACGTCGTCATTGGTATGGATTGGTTATCTCAACAACAAGCGGAGATTTTATGCAAAGAAAAAGTTATTCGTATTCCTCAGTTGGGCAAAGAACCTCTCGAAGTTCAAGGCGACAAGAGTGGTGTCGTGAGTGGCATCATTTCCTTCTTGAAAGCTCAGAAGTGTTTGCGCAAGGGTCACACAGTTGTTTTAGCTCTCGTCACTGATACATCGAAGAAAGAGAAGAAGATTGAGGATATTCCAGTGGTACGCGATTTTCCTCAAGTGTTTCCTGAGGAATTACCTGGGTTACCGCCTCATCGTCAAGTCGAATTTCAGATTGAGCTCGCTCCAGGAGCAGCACCCATAGCTCGAGCACCTTATCGTTTAGCTCCAACTGAATTGGAAGAACTGTCAAAGCAGCTACAAGAACTCTTGGAAAAGGGTTTTATACGTCCTAGCTCTTCGCCTTGGGGAGCTCCAGTGTTATTCGTAAAGAAGAAAGACGGTACGTTCAGGATTTGTATAGACTACCGTGAACTCAACAAGGTGACGATCAAGAATCGTTATCCTCTTCCGCGCATAGATGATTTATTCGACCAGCTGCAAGGGTCGAGCTACTACTCCAAGATAGACTTAAGGTCAGGGTACCATCAGCTGAGAGTCCGGGATGAGGACGTCTCTAAAACAGCATTTAGAACTCGTTACGGCCACTACGAGTTTATGGTCATGCCATTCGGGCTAACGAACGCGCCTGTCGTATTTATGGATCTTATGAACAGGGTGTGCAAACCCTATCTCGACAAGTTCGTCATTGTTTTCATTGACGACATCCTGATTTATTCGAAAAGTCAGGAGGAACACGAGCAGCACTTACGACTTATACTGGAACTTTTACGAACGGAACAGCTATACGCTAAGTTTTCCAAATGTGACTTCTGGCTTCGTGAAGTCCACTTCTTAGGCCACGTGGTAAACAAGGATGGGATCCATGTCGATCCATCCAAGGTAGATTCGATCAAGAATTGGCCTGCGCCTCGTACACCAACCGAAATACGCCAATTTTTGGGTTTGGCGGGTTATTACAGACGGTTCATCAAAGACTTCTCAAAGATTGCTCAGCCGCTTACACTACTGACACAGAAGGGTGTTGTTTACCGTTGGGGTAATGCACAGGAAACGGCGTTTCAACACTTAAAGGATAGACTCTGTAGCGCACCTATCCTCGCACTGCCTGAAGGCACGGACGATTTTGTAGTCTATTGCGATGCATCTATCCAGGGCCTTGGATGTGTGTTGATGCAACGGGATAAGGTTATTGCTTACGCGTCGCGCCAACTAAAGATTCATGAACGGAATTATACTACACATGATTTAGAGCTGGGAGCTGTTGTTTTTGCGCTCAAGATATGGCGACATTACCTGTACGGCACTAAATGCACCATCTACACAGATCACAGGAGTCTCGAGCACATTTTCAAACAGAAAGAATTGAACATGCGACAACGTAGATGGGTCGAACTCCTGAATGATTACGAATGTGCTATAAGGTATCATCCGGGCAAAGCCAATGTGGTGGCCGACGCCCTCAGTCGAAAGGATACTACGCCTAGGCGTGTACGAGCATTGCAACTTACTATCCAGTCTAGCCTTCCTTCTCAGATACGAGATGCTCAGATAGAAGCATTGAAACCAGACAACGTCAGGGCTGAAACCCTACGCGGCTCAAGGCAACGATTAGAACAAAGGGCAGACGGCGCTTATTACGTAACAGGACGCATTTGGGTCCCACTGTACGGCAACTTACGCGAGCTAGTAATGGATGAAGCTCACAAGTCTCGCTACTCGGTACATCCTGGTTCGGATAAAATGTACCACGATATCAGAACTACATACTGGTGGCCTAGCATGAAGGCCCACATAGCCACGTACGTTAGCAAATGCTTGACTTGTGCGAGAGTCAAGGCGGAATATCAGAAACCTTCAGGTCCACTCCAACAACCAGAGATACCACAATGGAAATGGGAAAAAATTTCCATGGATTTTGTTACTGGCTTACCTAGATCTCAGCGCGGGAATGATACTATTTGGGTGATCGTGGATCGACTCACAAAGTCTGCTCACTTCTTGGCCATCAAAGAAACAGACAAGTTCTCTACACTAGCAGACATCTACTTGAAAGAAGTGGTCTCCAGGCACGGTGTGCCAACCTCCATCATCTCTGATCGTGACGCACGTTTTACTTCAGAACTGTGGCAAGCAATGCATAAATCTTTTGGCTCTCGTTTAGACATGAGCACGGCGTATCATCCTCAGACCGATGGGCAATCTGAGCGCACTATTCAAACTCTAGAGGACATGCTTCGGGCGTGCGTAATTGATTTTGGCAATGGTTGGGAGAAACATCTGCCACTGGTGGAATTTTCATACAATAACAGCTACCACACCAGCATTAAAGCTGCACCATTCGAGGCATTGTACGGGCGTAAATGCCGGTCACCTCTCTGTTGGGCAGAGGTGGGAGAAAGTCAAATCACAGGTCCAGAAATGGTAGTCGATACTACAGAAAAGATTGCACAAATACGACAACGCATGGCGGCAGCACGCGACCGTCAGAAAGCATACGCTGATTTAGACAGGAAACCACTCGAGTTCCAAGTTGGGGATCGAGTGCTACTCAAAGTTTCACCCTGGAAGGGTGTGGTTCGTTTTGGCAAACGCGGCAAACTAAATCCACGATATGTTGGACCTTTCGAAGTTATTGAGAAAATAGGCAAAGTGGCCTACAGATTGAACTTACCACCTGAACTCAGTGCAGTTCACAACGTCTTTCACGTGTCGAATCTGAAGAAGTGTACGTCAGATGAGATCCACATAGTTCCCTTAAAGGGACTCACTATCGACGAGCGGTTGCACTTCGTCGAGGAACCTGTTGAAATCACGGACCGGGATGTTAAGGTCCTCAAGAACACGAGAATCCCTCTTGTACGAGTCCGTTGGAACTCCCGCCGCGGCCCAGAGTTAACCTGGGAGCGCGAAGATCAAATGGAACTCAAATATCCCCAGTTATTCGTAAACCAAGCAACTACTACTGAGGCTGAAGCTACCAATGCAGAATTTTGGGACGAAATTCCAAATCAACGGGGGGATAATGTGACACCCCAAGAAAACCAGTAATCTTCGCAAACCTGCTCGGGGAGCCGCGATACGATACAGGTAAACAACGTCACACTACTAGCTTCCTCAGTAACTGCATGCTAAATTTCGGGACGAAATTTCTTTCAAGTTGGGGATAATGTGACAACTCGAGTTTCCGAGATTTCCATCTTCGTAATAACTGCATGTTAATTGTTGAGATTGTTTATTTGCATGACTTGACCGTTCATGATTGAACACGTTCGTCGTAATAGGATAAATTGTTCTTAATTTCAAGTGTATTTATTTATATAATTGATTGAGGTGCAATCTAGGCGTATATTGTGATGTGTATATAATGTGTGATTATGTAATGATTTGAAACACACACCACTAGCGTGTTATGTAACATCAACAAACAAGCCGGCCCAAGTTATCATGTTGACAGTTAGTATGATCGGCCCAGCAATCCTTTTATTTTAGTATACGTACACACATAAGGCATAACACACAAGTTACATTACAAACAAACCCTAATCACTTCTCTCTCCCTAACCTTGTGTGCGACGGCAACAGATCTGGTGCAGTCATCTTCGCTAGTTGAACTCTTTGGTTAGTGGTTTCATATTTATTAAAATAATTGTTTATTGATTTTATTTATGTGTACTCTTGATTAATGAAGTTGCCGATCAAGTCATGTGGATAATGATTACTGTTAGTTGTCGGCTATTATTCTTAAATTGCATGTAGTTCGATGGCAGACTTGTAGGTTGACTAGATGTTGATGGTTGCATAAAGATTACATCATGTTTGTAGTGGATAGAAATCACTGTGGGGTTGTCGGCCATAACACTCTTATTTGCACATGGATTGTCAGAAAGGGCTTATAGGTTTTCAATTGTTATTCATGATTAATTGATTTCTAGATGATCATTAGAGTTGAATTGTCGGCTGCCTCATTGTTGGTCCAATCGAAAAAATAAATAACCTGACATACTTGTTTACATCAAATATGCGGTGCATGTAAATTGAAATAGGGAAAGGGTCAATCGGTGGAATGTTTCCGCGGTCCAATGAGGGTTGGCGGTGGAGTATAGGTGTCGGCCACTAGGGCATCTAGGTTGTTGTGATGTTTGTTTCTTGCTAGGGTTTCGACGAAACAAGAAAGTGTTTCGCCAAGGATATGTTGACGAATTAGAGGGGCTGTTTCGCCAAGGGTAGTTGGCGAAACAGAATGTGTCTCGTCAAATATGTGTTTCGCCAAAACCGTGTTTCGCCAATTTGAATACTTTGCACTGTGACTTGATTTAACTATGCCAAATGTTAACTGGATTGATTAACTGCTGTTAAGTGATATGCTTGACCTGTATGATATGGAATACATGTTTAGTACTTATGTGATTATAGTTACGTGAACAACTTCGTGAATATGAACTGATTATCGTATACATGCATACTTTAGGACGGGATTGATTACTTGCGAACATATACTTAGCATACCGAGCAAACCCAAGGTGAGTTCACACAGCCAAGGCATGGGATTCCCAGGGTGGGAATGGGTTGGATTATTATTCGTTCAGCTTATGGAACTTAGATATATGGTCCCCGGGTGAGGGAGGGTTATTGATATGAACTGACTAGACTGGTTATACTAATTTAAACGATCTTCGCACACACGCCAAGGGTAGGCCGCAATACTATGACAATCTTCGCACACATGCCTAGGAAGGCCGCGAACTATATATACTCTAATCTTCGCAAACATGCCTGGGAGGGCCGCGATACTACTATACCTAGTCTAGCAAACATGGGAAATCCCCACTATACTTCGCAAACATGCCTAGAGGGCCGCGATACGATACATACGATATATGAATTACTAAATGAACATACGAACTACACTATGAACACTTTAACTAAACAAACTCACTGTGAACTCGCTCAACTAGTTGTTGATTCTCTGTTACATGCCTTGCAGGACCTTAGGTACTTATGGAGCTTGCACGGGAGGCACGGTCGTTGTGGACAAGGATCGTGAATACTTGATTAGACATTATGACATTTCATACTTTATTATGTTGGGTTTAATTATACGCTTCCGCTATACAGTGATAACATATTTATGTTTTGGAACACCTTTCATATAGATTGGTTGGGTTAAATTGCATTTACTTTTACTTTATACATTGTTCTATATGATTGGTGGCTTGATCCTGGTCAGTCACGCCTCCAAGCGGTGATACTCCGCGCGTGGATTTTGGGGGTGTGACAAAAATGTAAGCATGTGATGAAAACAACTGTACTAAGTACGCACACAATGGGCATACATAGCATGAAATGTAATGTAAAACAATGTACTAAGTATGCACACAATGGGCACACATAGCATAAAATGTAATGTAAACCAATGTACTAAGTACACACACAATGGGCATACATAGCATGAAATGTAATGAAATCATGTACTATAATGTACTAACGAACATAACAGGTATATGATGTGAAAACATGGAAAGCATGAAAGTAACAAGTAGGCACATGTGTTTCACCCCAAAATGTTTGGAAAACAGTAAAAGAGGGGTCTATGTACTCACTTGAGATTGCTCAGAAGTCCTAAGATAACCACCAAGCAATGCTAGAGATCACGGAATCAAACGGCACCTAATATAGGTAACTATGTTAATAAACCGGACCTAATATCGGAGGATCGGATAGAATGAGGGTTCGTAAACCAAACGAGTATGGAGACTCGTTTAATATGGTTTAACAAAGCCCACATACTAAAACGAAACTTAACCTAAGTGTTTGTGACCCTTTACGACCCGTTTAGGTAGCTTATGCTACTTTAACGCGTCGTTCGCGTGAAACGCGTTCGGACCGCCTAACTAGTCCTATGACAAGTAATATGTGCCTTAACATGTCTAATATTGTTGTCAAATCAGTTTAGATGTAAAAAGTTATGTTACATATGTTTAAAATGAATTTTGGCATCAAAGGGGTATTTTGGTAATTTACCTAAGGCATATAAACTACCTATCATACAACTAACTAAACGTCGTGACCATAAGGTATAACCTTGGAAGGTTATTCCCTATATACTATGGTCACCTAATGTGTTTGGTCGGATCCTAATGATCGACCAAATGGGTCGGGTTCGAAGGTATAAGCGATTTATTAGATCGCTTACCCTTACGACCCTAGACAACGTGGTAATCATTAGGCATAGTCACAAGGGACTATAACCATCGTGATTACAATCACGTTGCGAAGTTCAAACGAACTTCGCATTGACCATAAACTAACTAGTCAACGCAGAAAGTCAAACAAAGTATGACTTTCGGACTCGAAAAGCAATAAAAGAACGAAGGAACACTTACAAAGGGTCCCCAAATGCTAATCTAGATCAAAATAGCTCAGGTATGAAACAAAGGTTTCAACTTAGAGCACATAAGATCAGATTCTTGTGAGGAAAAGTGAAGGGTGGAGGTGGGTATTTATAGTTTTTGGTTCACCGTTAGGATCATTTCTTGGAAAAGGGGGCACGATCTAAGCCGTACACTTGTTGAAAGTTGTGGTAACTCATTTGCCATCCACCATAAGAGTTTGACACTTGGCACTTGGCCTTTGGAGAGTGTTAAGGGCTGTTAAAAGCTGAAAAAAACGTTTTGCTGCATCTGGCCCCTACTTAAGGACCTAGTTTGGCAGATTTACAGTTTCAGTCCCTGCAACCTCAAAACTTGGTTTTCGATGCGTTTTTTTGACACGTTTAAGCCCCGTTAACCCCATTTCAAAGCTCTAAAATGAATTTAAAGTATAGGGAACTTAAAATGTGTTCAAAAATATCTCGGGTGTCGGTTCGTTTAGCCGTACGGTTACGTTGTTCGGTTAATTACGACAGGATGCGCATAAGCGCTAAAAATGATCCAAATGGCGTGACGAATGGATTTTTCTTATTCCAAACACTAAAATAAAATATTTTAGTGCTTACATAAATTTTTGGATGTCCGGATGTATTCAGAACGTAAGTTATGCGCGAAAATGCAAACTTGTGCACTTTTTGACGCTTTTAGTCCCTGAATGACCCCAAAAGTTTATTTTAGCATACCGAACCCCTCAAAGCCTATTTCTAAGCTATGAAAAGGATATTTATGGTATGTTTAACTTATGGTCATGTTCCAGAATGTTCGTTACAGTTCAAATTGGCATACTTTCGCAGTTTGTCAAGTTTAGTCCCTGTAAGCGAATTAACTTGTTTTTGCCATACCAAAGCCTTCAAAACTTATTTCTAAGTTATGTAAAGGTTATTTAAGGTATGTTAAGTATATTTGACTATTCCGGAGTGTTCGTTGCATTAAACTGGTTATATTTATGCAACAGTGCGCGTATAACCTTCCAGAAAGTGATTTAGAGCTTGAAATCGAACAGGGGTCGATATGTGCAAAAGATACACATATTTATACAGATCCCAAGTATGAAATACAATATTTCATTGGCTTGGTATTTGTTTGATGGTTGAAGTGACACAGGTGTCACACAACACAAGACCACCTTCACTTGTCCATATGGCACTTTTGCCTTTAAGCGAATGCCATTTGGCTTGTGTAATGCACCGGCAACTTTCCAACGATGTATGATGAATATTTTCTCCGACATGGTTGGAGAGTCGCTTGAAGTTTTTATGGATGACTTCTCCATATTTGGCACTAGTTTTGAATCATGTCTCGACGAGTTGCAAAAAGTTTTAAAAAGATGTGTCGAGAAAAATTTGGTGCTTAGTTGGGAGAAAAGTCATTTCATGGTGCAAGAGGGTATTGTGTTAGGCCATGTTATTTCGGAGAGGGGTATGGAGGTGGATAAGGCAAAAATACGGGTAATATCATCTTTGCCTCCACCGAAAAATGTGAAAGGGGTAAGGTCATTTTTGGGGCACGTGGGTTTTTATAGACGTTTCATTAAAGGTTTTAGTGTCATTACTAAACCTTTATGAAATTTGTTATTGAAAGATGTTCCCTTTGACTTTACTAATGATTGTTTGCAAGCGTTTAATATTTTGAAGGAACACTTAGTAAAAGCTCCCATCTTGCAACCACCGGATTGGTTGAAGCCATTTGAGATCATGTGTGACTCAAGCGACACAACAATTGGTGCAGTTTTGGGTCAACGAATCGATAAAAGCCAGTGGTGATTTACTATGCAAGCAAGACATTGTCAGAAGCGCAACTGAATTACACCACAACCGAAAATGAGTTATTAGCGTTGGTGTATGCTTTGGACAAGTTCCGGTCTTACATATGGGGAAGCAAAGTGATTGTGTATTCGGACCATAGTGCGGTCCGGTATTTGATGGAGAAAAAAGATGCAAAGCCCCGTTTGATCCGTTGGGTGTTGTTATTGCAAGAGTTTGATTTAGAAATTCGGGATAAAAAAGGAAGTGAAAACATAGTGGCGGATCACTTATCTCGAATTCCAGTGGAAGGGGTTGATGATTTGAGTGAGATAAATGAACGGTTCCCCGATGAGCAATTGTTGGTCGTGTCTACTTTCGTTGCACCGTGGTATGCTCATTATGTGAATTACCTAGACACGGGTGCAATCCCAAGTCATTGGACCAAGAAAAGACGGTAACAATTCATGGTCCAAGTGAAGCAATATATTTAGGATGAACCTGACCTTTTCAAGATTGGGCCTGATCAAGTCATTCGGAGATGTGTGCCCGAGACAGAGGTGTTAGAGATTTTGACACATGCCCATTCATCCGCTTGTGGAGGTCATTTTAGTGGCCATAAAATGGACTACCGGGTGCTTACATGTGGGTTTTATTGGCCCATGATTTTTAAGGATGCATGTGAGTTTGCTAGGAATTGTGTTAATTGTCAACGAATGGGAAGTATTTCAAAGAGGGATGAGATGCCTTTGCAACCGATTTTAGTGGTTGAAATATTCGATGTGTGGGGCATTGACTTTATGGGTCCCTTTCTGAGCTCGAATGGGTTCTTGTATATCTTAGTGGCGGTGGATTACGTCCCGAAGTGGATTGAAGCCATTCCTACAAGAACGAATGATCATTCGGTTGTTTGCAAATTCGTTCAATCCAACATCTTTGCTCGTTTCGGTATTCCAAGGGTGATTATTAGTGATGGTGGCTCGCATTTTAAGAACTTTAATTTCGGGAAACTATTGAAGCGGTACAATGTGAACCACCGGATCGCTACACCGTACCATCCGCAAACTAGTGGAGAAGTCGAAGTGTCCAACCGTCAAATTAAAGAAATTCTCATGAAGATGGTTCGAACAGATAGAAAGGATTGGTCTAGCAAACTAGATGATGCGTTGTGGGCATATCGGATGGCCTACAAAACTCCAATTGGTACAACGCCTTACCGGATGGTGTATGGGAAGGGATGTCACTTACTAATGGAGCTAGCTCATCGGGCACATTGGGCAATCAAAACGGTGAACGCAGATTACGATGAAGCGGGGAGGATGCGGAAGTTGCAACTAAGTGATATAGAAGAAATTCGAGACGAAGCTTATGAGTGTGCATCGGCGTACAAGGATAAGCTTAAAAAGGTTCATGACGCAAAAATCAAGAAGCGAACCTTTGAAGTGGGCCAGAAAGTTTGGTTGTATAATTCGAGGTTGAAATTATTCGCGGGCAAATTAAAAAGCAAATGGATGGGCCCATATGTCATTAGACGAGTCGGTAGATTTGGTGATGTTGATATCCAAGACGTTCATACCAACAAGCAACAAACGGTGAATGGACATCGGTTAAAGCCATACTTGGAAGGAAACGACATCAATAATTTGGAGCTTCACAAGGTGGGCTATATCCTACGCCCGGTGGATGAGGAGCAACCATAAGAGGCCCAGGTTTGGTATTTGTACATATGTAGTTTCATTTTGTTTGTTTTGTTTGTTTTTCATCGTTACCGTATCTCATTGACACTTGTGTTGAAACAAGTGTGGGGACGTTCGTATGATTGGTTCTAACATAGTGTTGAGGACAACGCGGGATTTTCGAGGGGGTAGGGTAAATTTTCATGTTTTTGAATTTTGAAAACTATAAAAAAACATAAGTAAAAAAATATATATGTAATAAAACTATCTAAAAATCAAGTTTTTGGCGAAGTGTGGATCCCCAGGTGCTACCGTAAATTTATGGTAGCCACTGTAATTTACGGTGGCCTGGGGAAATAAAAAATGTTACGCTCGAAACCTACTGTCTTACGGTAGCCTCTGGAAATTGAAGGGGCGCCTCGGTCATGGGTTTTAATAAAATAATAATAATAATAATAATAATAATAATAAAGTCACGTGAGTTACTCCCCATCCACTCGTTTCCTGCATTCAACCTTATACATTTTTGTGAATATTTGTTTGTTTATGGTTATGATTGGGAGGATGGGTGGTGTTTTGGTTTTTGATGTTATGTGTTGGGTTGTGCTAGTTGGCGACGTTTATGTGTTTTTATAAAATACATATATATATATATATATATATATATAATATAAAATGAAAAAGAACAAAAAGAAATTTGGGGTTTGAGTGTTTAAGCTTTTGTTAATGTTGAATGGTTTTTAGCGATTACTTCCTTCCAAAACCATACATTGGGGTCAATGTATCCCAAGGGTGGGGATGGGGAAAAATTTTGATGGTTTTAAAAACTTTTAAATCAAGCGAAACATTTTTGGAATTTGAACACTTTGTACTAACCCCGAGTGACACACCGACAACCCTTATTTACCCTTTGTCTTGGTGAGAGTTGAAGACACAAATGTAAATAAATAATGTTTATCTTTGATGAGAGTGGCAATGGGTGGGGGTGCATTAGAACTTGTGTTTGAATACGGTTTGAGGCCTTAGTGAAACATGAATGTGGATAGGATAAGGGCATTTAGGTAGCCTCGTCATGGCGTGTGCGAGTTTGGGATTTGGGGGGTTGAACCTCATAAATTATATATATGAGTTTGGTAGTGAGAGGGGCGGGGGTTTGGACATTTAGTTGCCCATTTTGAGCCTTAAGCCAATCATCTGTTAACCCATACCTAGTTCCCCAAAAATTTACCCGATTTGACCCGGTCTTGTATTGTAGTGTTAATAGTTTGTTCTAGTTGTGTTTATTTATGTTATGTTGGGTTGATGTTTTCTTTATCTATGTTTTATGTTAAAAAAAAGAGAAAAGAAAAAAAAAGTGAAAAAGCAATGAAAAAAATGAAAAAAAAAATGATGCATGAGTTAGTTGTATAGTTGTTTATGTTTTGTTTGTTTAATGTGTAATAAAAGACCGGGATAAGTCATTCGGTACTATACATATATATTTCCATTTCCTTCCCGTATGCCTAGCCACGTTACAACCTTCAAGTCCCTTTGATTTGCATTCATGTTTTGGCACTTGTTAGGCGGAGGACCGATTTAGGTACAAGCATATAGTTGTGCAATCACCCGTATGCCTTTTGTGTGTCTAGCTTATCTTTGCTAGTATTTACTTGTCACCGAGAGGAGAGATATAGTGAGGGGTGTGTTGCTTGGGTGTTAGGAAAAGGTTAGTAAAATGATGACATGTTTTTGCTTGGTTTATGTTGATCGCTTGTGCACTTGAATATGGTTTTTGACGGGTTGCTTGGGGCAAGCAACGGTTAAGTGTGGGGATATGACGGGTGGTCCATGGGACAACCCTTAAGTGTGATAAAAGACGAGCTAATCCCTCATTTAATCATGTAATTGTCTTGAATTAGATAACTACAGTTGCTTATGTTTCAGGTGCGATTGGAGCTTAAAAAGAGGAAAATGCAGCTTTGGATGGGAATGGAGTGGAACGAGAGTCACAGGGATGGAAAGAAGAAACAAAGAAGGACATTCAGGGCTCCACCGTAAATTACGGTGGCTACCGTATTTCCACCGTAATCCAGTAGCTTCTCAAAGTAAAGACATCAAAGCTACCATAAATTACGGTACCTACCGTAATGTACGGTAGACCCTAACGCAAAATGTGTAACTGCCCATTTTAATACCGTTTTCAAGTGCCTTTTCACATATCTCATCATTGGAGACGTTTCTCAGAGTTCCAGGGGCGATTTTTGGCTTTGGATAGTGTTTGTGAACAATTTCTAACATTTCGGTTTGTATTTTGATTCGTATGAACTTCAATCTTGATGTTATGATGATCCACCAAACAATGTCCGGCTAAACTTTTGGTGATCATCTTAGGTGAAGGTTTCTTATGACTTTTGTGTGTTTATCCTTATTTCTGGAATAATAAACTTGGTGTGTTTTGCTATGTTTGGTATGGTGCATGAATGTTTGTTCGTAATTTGTTAATTGATGTTTTGATCTTAGTCTAAACCGTACGTTCTTGGTGTCGTTGACAATCGAGATATCACGGGAGGGGTTAGGGTTGGATATTGGTTAATTGGTCATCGGGTAACAACCTCGCATTTATCTAATCCGAGTACTTAGTTCCCTTTTATCACACCAAACATTTATGCATGAGTTATGTCTATGTAACTCTTTCTAGTTGGATTAGGCACAATTGTTAAAAGGAAACCGGAACCTAAGATGGTCATTCTCTCTTAATTTGTTTAACAACCAATTTTGATTTGCAATTAGTTTGTAATTTAGTTCTTAAAATTAAACAATCAAACTCTTGAAATTTAATTTCTGCAAATTAGGTTAATTGTAGTTAATTCACAAAGCTATATAATCAACACACTTTCCACAAACTCCCTGTGTTCTATAACCATTTGCTGCTATCTATTAGTTGTAATTTTGATTAAATTTGCGTGTGACTACGACAACACGTTAATGTGTATGATCATCGGGGCGGTGTTGGGTATCACCGCTGGGACATTTATGCTTTTCATTCCTTGTATAATTTTGAACAATTTCAAATCCAATGAAATCTTGTGTTTCATTTCCGGGATTGTATACTTACATGTGACATTTGCACGTTTTAGTCCTTGTACAACTTCAAACTCTCAAACCTTTTCTGGAAGTAAAATCGTAAAGTGTTGTGCAAACGTAATCAGTTTAATGCGACGTACACTCTGGAACAATGACATAAGCTAAACATACCCTAAATACCCTTTACATAACTAAGAAATAAGTTTTGAGGGGTTTGGTATGGCGAAAACATGCTTAGTCGAGCTCAGGGACTATTTGCGTCAAACTGCGAAAGTATGCCGATTCTCATATTTTTATTACGGAACATGTGCGCACATCCAAAATATTTTTGTAATCATTAAAATCTTTTATTTTATTGATAAAAATACAAAAATATCGTTCGTTGCGAAATTTCGGTCGTTTTCGGGTTCGTTAAAGCATTCGTCGTAATTAAGCGAAAAACGTGACCGTACAACCGAACGAACCGACATCCACTACATTTTCGAGCATAAACCAAGTTACTTATGCCTTAACGTCTTACGTAACCTAAAAAGTGGGTCAAAAAGGGTTAAAAGCGTCAAAACACATCAAAATTGGTGGAGGGGCCTGTTCTACCAAATTTTGAAATTGTGTTGTAAGTGGTGGCGGGGCGCGACAGAAGAGGCCCTCTCTGGTCGCGGGGTGCGACCCCCCTATCTGGGCAGATTGTTGTTTCAGCTATTGTAGTAGTTTTCAAACATGGTTTTTCCATTCTTGGAGCCCAAGTTGTGTGATCACCAAGCATTTCAAGCAGGTTTTAACAGTTGTAAAGATCCTCCATGATCCTTGCCACCTATTTGGACACTTATCATGATCAAATGCACTCCAAATTGCTATAAATAGCAAGGTTCTTCAACCAATTCATTTGCTCATTTCCTACTTTCTTCTCCGATATTCTTGGAGCTTGCCTCCATCCTTTGGAGGCATCCTATTTGAGATCTTAAGTGTTCCTTAACACAAGTAAGTTCTCATCCTTAGTCTATTTCAATTATTTAGCTATTTTGAGCTAAAAGTCAAATAGTTTGACTTTTTGTTTGACTTTCGATTCTGACCATAATTGGTCAAGTCTAAGTTCAATTGAACTTTGCAACGTGATCGTAATCACGAAGGTTATAATCCCTAGCGATTACACCTTCTGATTACCACGTTTACTAGTCGAAGTGACGAGTCAAAGTTTCGATCAAAGTTGCACAGTAAGTACACTTATTGACCAAACCATTTTCGGGTATCAAAACACTAAGTTTTGATACCAAATCAGTTTTGCAACTTAGTTAGACATGTTTTGATATGTCTAACTCGTCACTTCTAGTTTAGTGCTTATTTAGGGTCGTAAGTCGAGCGGTCTTGACCACCGCTTTGACTTTCGAATCCGACCCGTTTGGTTGATCTTAGGATCCGACCAAACACATGTAGGTGACCATAGTTATATAGGGAATAACCTACTGAGGTTATACCTTATGGTCACATCGACTGGTTAGTGTTATGATAAGTCGTTTGTTATGTACTTAAAAATGACCAAAATGCCCTTTTCGCGCATAAATCCATTTAAGTATATGTGACCAACTTTTTGACATATAAACTGATGTTGCAACTTTATTAAACATGTTTTGGCATTTAAAACTTATCATAAGACTTGTTTGACCATCCGAACTTGTGTTTACACAAATGACACGTTAAAGTAGCGTAAACTATCTTAACGAGTTATAACGGGTCAAAAGCACTTAGGATTCATTCCAAATCAGAATGTTGAGTAACCATATCATATGAGTTCTAACACTCATTTGGTTTATAAGACTTCATTCTATCTGATTCCCCCGATTATGTCCCATTACACTAACATAGTATCCGACACACTAGGACGCACTTGAGCTTTGTTTCCTCTATTGATCAAGAACACTTTGCAATCCCAAGTGAGTACATAGTTCCCTTATTTTATGCTTTCAATTGTTTTGGGGTGACTCATATGTGCTAAACTACTTTCAATATTTCAAAAACAAAGTCTATGGTTTATATAAAACACAACGATTTCAATAATGTGAACGAACTTGTTGGTGCGTTATCCATAACACGAATGAAATTCATTACCTTTGCCCGAGCCGACCAGTAGTATGTTATGGTACCATAGGACTGGCAATCCCATTACTAGACTATTCACTGGATTTGGTGGGTAGTTTGGGTAACGATAGAAACTGTTTCTGATTAATAAATCATTCGTTGATTTGTTAGTCTATGTAACACCCCAAAATTTCAAGATAATTGTTTAAAAAAATAAGGAAAGATTTAAAAAGAAATAAATGAAATGCAAGATGACAATAAAAGAATTAGAGGGCCTGAATTGTAATAAAACATAGTTGAAGTCATGGAAAAATGTCTAAATTAAATACCTTTCAATTTAGGAGGGGTTAATATGATAAGTTGTAATAAAAAAGGGGTTAATAGGGTTTAAACCAAAAACTCACCTCTGGTGCGTATTTGGGATCGACCAGAGCAGAGAAAGACAAGGGTAAACCCTTGTTTTGCAAGATTCATCAAATCAACAAGTGAAATTAAAGCAAATCGATTACATGTCCTCAAATTTTCGAGTAGTCTAACATTCTTGATAAGTGGTAAGTTCAATTTTATGTTTTGGATGAATATTGGGAATTTGGGTTTCACCCGATTCATGAGTTTATGAAACACCTTGTATAATTAGAGGTTAAGATAGTGAAATAAAGCAGAATGTATGTTCGATTTTGATTGATTGATATGATTGTAGCAAAAACCCACTTGTTAAGAAGTTAGTAAGTGTTGGATGATTGAGTAAAATCATATAACTAGAATTGTGATGTATAAGCTTGTTGTGATACATGAATGATGAATAAAATTGATGTAGGATGAAATAGTTATGTAAATTCAAATAAATGTGAACGTTGTGTGATGATGAACTAGTAGAGATGTGCTTTATAGACTTGTACCTTATGCCTTAATTTTGATGCCTACCAAGTGTTTGATGAAATGCTTAAGAGACGAATGTATGTGTAATATGGAAAATGGTGGGATGAAATTGATGGACTAAATGAATGAATGAATGTTGTAATGTAGGCGTGAAGGAAGAAGGTACAAGCACTAAGAAAACGGAAGACACACATGATCGAGGTATGTTCCGTTGCATACAAAACCTTACTTAAATTTTGTTATTAATTATGATGAATAACTCTTATTATAATGAATATGGTGATTAGTAAGTGGATACCAAATCCCTTGCGGATTTGGTTATGCTAACGGAGGTTATGATAAGCTATGCAAATCGACCCGTTCGAGTTGAACAAGTCGAGTAAGAATAAGGTAAGGCACCATCCGTTTAGAACGGGTGGTCATGAATGCAATAACAAAATGTATGAAGTTCAATCCGTCAAACGGATAAAACAAAAGATCTATGTTGAAAGCAATTAGCCCGATGTTACCGGGTCGTAAGTGGATGCTTGAATCTCATTATGAGAGTATATGCCATACCCATTTAATTGGGTAATCGAATGCTTAAGAGGAATGAAAGTACATAAACGAATGGAACTAGTATGATGGTATTGTAAGCAAAATGACTAACTTTTTAAAGTTTTGTTGTTGAATGTAGGTAAATCCTCAATTTAGGCAACTTGGAGAATTGGAGCGAGCACATGTTCATGATATATTATACCAAGCGCTTCCGCTAGTTGCACTAATGTTTTGGGTCAAAATTTTTATTTTGTACAACTTGTTTGTGGACATACATTTTAACACCTCATGTCTAGGTTTTTAGTAGTGTCTTGTTGGACAAATTGTAGAATGGTAATTGTCTTACTTATGTTTATAACAGGGGTATATCCGTTTTACGGACGGGTCATGCCCAATTTTTGTCAAAAATATGTATTAATGATGTTATTTTGAAGTCTTTTAATTACCCTTGTAAGTTAATTTATAAAGACGAAAAACGGTCCTAACAAGTTGGTATCAGAGCCTAGGTTTGAGGGATTCAAGCAAGAGCAATAGTGCTTGAACTCAAACTGATGGCTCGTGCAAAAGTGTGCTCGCTCCGAGATCGCCAATGAGGTAAAACTTTAAGTTTTTGTTTAATATAAGTATGTATAGTGTGTTTATGATAAATATTTAAGTTAAGTATGTGAAATAGTAATAATGGGAGTTAAACATTGGCTTATATCAGATCTGGCGTCGCACACAGTTGTGTGGTTAAGTGACACAGCTGTGTGGACCATTGATGCTTGTTGCTGAGATCAGGGTGTGTAGCAAGGCTGACACAGCTGTGTGACATTGTACTCAGATAATCAACACAGCTGTGTCTCGGAAATTTTTTTCAGCGATTCAACAAAGGAAGGGCCGTCGCCGACGGGCTATGATGCCGTCGCCGACGCCCTTATGTATGCCGACGGCTTAAGTGGCTGTCCACGGGCTTTTGTGGGCGACACAAGTTTTCAGAGCCCGTCGCCGACGGCTAGCGGAAATCAAATCCGCTGAAAAGTTTTTGTTTTGTCTTGTTTTCGTATTTCGAGTTTCTAAGTTGTCCAAAAGCCTAATGAATGCTCGTGTAGGGTCTATATAAGGCCTAGTAAGATATATGCAACCACGATTAGTGGTTACGTTAGAAAGAAATTCATAAAGCTCGAAGGTAATGTGTCGAATGACACGAAAGAATGATGAAAGCTGAAAAAGCGAGTAAAGTTTAAAATATAAGAATGCGAACGAAGTAATTATGGACTAATGAACTATGATGTATTGAAGCTTGTGAATTATGATTTAAGTTCCCATACTTCTCAGAAATGCCCGTTTTATGTTCCTGTCAAGTTATAAGAAGATATAATAAGTTATGTAGATCGTCGGCGATAAAGTAAAATTTATAAAAGTCGAATGTAACGTATGGAAGGGCATGAAATGAATGACGAATGTATAAGGTGGAGTTGGAATTCGTATGAATGTATGCTTTGATAGAATTATGCATTGAAGGCTTGTACCTTGTACATGAATGGTGTGATGCTTATGTGTATTTAATGATTTGCTTTAGCATGATTAAGAGGCGAATATGTGCTAAATGTGAATCATACGAGCTAATTAGTAAAGGATATGTTGAAATTATGTTATATAGTTGTTTCGAATGAAATTCGCTAATTGTAGAATCATGGAGCATTAGCACGTGAAAAATACGTGTATGTGAATGTATATGTGTAATGTTTAGAGGATCACGTGAATTGTACATGTCGTACAATACGAGTATGAGATACGCAGGATATTATTATGACCTACCATATTTAGATGAATACATGTTCGAAGGTTTGATGTGTGTAAACGAGACAATTGACTTTCTGAAGGTCAACAGTATAGGGATATCATGAGATGGCCATTAGACACAATTGTTTAAGTAAAGAGTTAATGTGTTACGTACTAGATGAATTACGTGTTATGATGGATGATAGTTTAGTTGTATGGATTTGAAATGAGATAACTATTAATGAACGTCTCACTTATACGAAACTCTACTAACGAAAGTTGATTAACGTATAAATAGAAAGAAAGTGAACAGTCGTATATAGGCTCACATAAGCTAATGATATTACGAAAGTACTGATATGTAAGGATGGGAATCCTGTCAATTTACTTAAGCATGGATGGCAAAAAGGGTTAAGAGGAAGTAATAAAGTAAGCATGAACATGGACGCTAAAGGAAGGTGAATTTGTAATCACTTCAAATGTATTTACATAAAGATGTATGCGTGTTAGAATAATTGAAATTAAGTGGAACATATAATTAAATGAGAACTTGGTAATGTTAATGAAAGGTATTGAAAGGATAACAGTTCAGATGTTAGCTAAAGGCGTTTTGTAAGTGTGTTCGAATGGAAAGTAAGAACAACCCGTACTACAATACTTATATACAAAAATACTGGGTGGTGGTTGACCTTAAAAGGTTATAATGTAGAAGTCAGTGAATAATAATTACTTACAAATGCTGGAAGTATTACGTAAGAAATACGACGTGTAAAATAGAATACTCATTAGTAAAAGACATGTTAGAGAACGTAGATGAATTAACACCTAATACGGTGAACAAACAAATGGAAATGGTATATTAAGGGATGGTCATGTAGTGACCGAAGCTCGAGAAAGACATGAGAATCACCTCACTTATGTCCGCCAAACTAGCAAAAAGGGGCCTAACGATTCTTAAAGGAACGGATCAATATAAGAAAGAAAGAAGGATAAGAATGAAAAGTATAAGCCTACGATTGAATGTAAGACAAACTTAAGAAAGAAGGGTGGGAACACCACTAGAAATAGGATGTAACGTGTCGCGTCGAGACGCGCTACATGAAATAGGACATGGAATTAAGTGTTAGGACCCAACACTCGAAGTTGAATGTAGAAGATTAATATGAAAACGTTTCGTAAGAAATGACATGGTAAATGATACGGCAGAAGAAAGGAAGGTACGGAGGAAAATGTTTGAATCTGAGAAATGGATTCGACCATGTAAGGAATGAAAGGTTGAATCCGTAAGCAAGCACGGGTCAAACCAGTAAGAATGAAAGGTAATGAATTAAAAGTTCGAACCCGTAAATGAAGACGGATTAAACGAATAAGAATAGAAACTAAAAACGAGACTCAAATGAGTCATACGGGTCAAAGGGCGATCGCCATTTGAACCCGGTATTTAATGTTTGATTTGTCAAGTTTATTACTTATAGGTGAGCATAATGTATGGGCAAGCATTGTCACAGTTTGGAAAGTATTAATCGTCGCAAAGTATGAATGATGAGTCAAGGGTTCTGGCCCGCGCCAGGTAGGTATAAAAAGATTGCATTTTTATGGGCTCGACTAGATATTGGTGTGTCAGAATAGGATAACCGATACCCATATGTGAGAATGTATTTACAATTAGACTTCTGAAAGGTCAAACTGCGAAAGTTGGCGAGATAACTAATAAAAAAGAAATGGAATGTATAATATGTTTAGCATGTACGTAAGAAAATTTTGAAAGAGACAATAGGCGAACAAACACCCTGTAGGACACAATTATGAAAGGTTATGTGCTAACTATTTATTTATAGATAAATATGATGGAATTCTTAGTGAGATGGTAGTATTGAAGCTAGTGGAAGGATGCCCACGAGTGGGAGCATATTTCATGAATGAATGAGACCAATTCTGGTACGAAAGGTACATATAAAGAAGCGGATCGATCCGGCACACGGATAACCGACTTATACATTGAAAGTGAGGTTAGTAAGCTGTTTAATTCTTAGTTAATGATTAAGAATCCGTAGATTTATTTGTAAGTGTGAACAAAATGAATGGTAGAATAATTATGGTATGCTATACAGTGATCGACCTGTAATGGTCAGCGTGAGAATGTATGAATGTCATTAAGAGGGAGAGTTAAAGGCCTTAAATGAAAGTTTGAGCTAAATTGGTTAAACGCTAGTATGGTGCTCGTACACAACATACCTAGTTGTTATCATAAGTAGTTCATGCAAGGAGCTAATATTAAAGTGTGCGAAGGATTAAATTCAAGGCTAAACTCAAACTTGTAATTAGTTCAAGTGACGGTGGTAACCGTAGAATGACGCCTTATACTCGTATTAAGTATGAAAAAGTAATTAGGAAGTGGGAAGCTTTGTATTAGTACCACTAAATCATTAAATGTCTATAGTATACGTATAATGTTATGCTAAGCCCTCATATGAGCAAGAAAGTAATTGGAAGAACGTTAGTAATGGGATGATGGGGTTGCTTATAATTACAATAATGAATTATGTCGTGCATGATTCGTGTGCGGAATAAAATAAATCGATTTATTTATATTAGTAAATGTATGAATATGTTACGCTTATTTAGAAAGATAGAAACAAGCCATAAGCATAAGCTTGTACGACCAATAATATACATCGGAATAAATTCCAATGAACGAATCGCTAGTGATGATGTATGCTAGGATCTGACATTATAAAGTGAAAACGACACTAATAGGAGCCCTGGATCAGATTCCGACTTATAGGTGATTATGAAAGTAATTTACTTGATTTAAGAACGGAGGGACAATGCGTACAAAGACGTTTATGCATGAATGAAACTCTTGCCAAGATCTCGAATGCATCTATGTTGTAGTAACCATCATGAATGAAAAGACGAAAAAGTAGGAGTAGAATTGGTCTAGTTGTTAAGTGCCCAGGTTTCGGGGACGAAACCTCTTTTAAGGGGGGTAGACTTGTAACACCCCAAAATTTCAAGATAATTGTTTAAAAAAATAAGGAAAGATTTAAAAAGAAATAAATGAAATGCAAGATGACAATAAAAGAATTAGAGGGGCTGAATTGTAATAAAACATAGTTGAAGTCATGGAAAAATGTCTAAATTAAATACCTTTCAATTTAGGAGGGGTTAATATGATAAGTTGTAATAAAAAAGGGGTTAATAGGGTTTAAACCAAAAACTCACCTCTGGTGCGTATTTGGGATCGACCAGAGCAGAGAAAGACAAGGGTAAACCCTTGTTTTGCAAGATTCATCAAATCAACAAGTGAAATTAAAGCAAATTGATTGCATGTCCTCAAATTTTCGAGTAGTCTAACATTCTTGATAAGTGGTAAGTTCAATTTTATGTTTTGGATGAATATTGGGAATTTGGGTTTCACCCGATTCATGATTTATGAAACACCTTGTATAATTAGAGGTTAAGATAGTGAAATAAAGCAGAATGTATGTTCGATTTTGATTGATTGATATGATTGTAGCAAAAACCCACTTGTTAAGAAGTTAGTAAGTGTTGGATGATTGAGTAAAATCATATAACTAGAATTGTGATGTATAAGCTTGTTGTGATACATGAATGATGAATAAAATTGATGTAGGATGAAATAGCTATGTAAATTCAAATAAATGTGAACGTTGTGTGATGAGGAACTAGTAGAGATGTGCTTTATAGACTTGTACCTTATGCCTTAATTTTGATGCCTACCAAGTGTTTGATGAAATGCTTAAGAGACGAATGTATGTGTAATATGGAAAATGGTGGGATGAAATTGATGGACTAAATGAATGAATGAATGTTGTAATGTAGGCGTGAAGGAAGAAGGTACAAGCACTAAGAAAACGGAAGACACACATGATCGAGGTATGTTCCGTTGCATACAAAACCTTACTTAAATTTTGTTATTAATTATGATGAATAACTCTTATTATAATGAATATGGTGATTAGTAAGTGGATACCAAATCCCTTGCGGATTTGGTTATGCTAACGGAGGTTATGATAAGCTATGCAAATCGACCCGTTCGAGTTGAACAAGTCGAGTAAGAATAAGGCACCATCCGTTTAGAACGGGTGGTCATGAATGCAATAACAAAATGTATGAAGTTCAACCCGTCAAACGGATAAAACGAAAGATCTATGTTGAAAGCAATTAACCCGATGTTACCGGGTCGTAAGTGGATGCTTGAATCTCATTATGAGAGTATATGCCATACCCATTTAATTGGGTAATCGAATGCTTAAGAGGAATGAAAGTACATAAACGAATGGAACTAGTATGATGGTATTGTAAGCAAAATGACTAACTTTTTAAAGTTTTGTTGTTGAATGTAGGTAAATCCTCAATTTAGGCAACTTGGAGAATTGGAGCGAGCACATGTTCATGATATGTTATACCAAGCGCTTCCGCTAGTTGCACTAATGTTTTGGGTCAAAATTTTTATTTTGTACAACTTGTTTGTGGACATACATTTTAACACCTCATGTCTAGGTTTTTAGTAGTGTCTTGTTGGACAAATTGTAGAATGGTAATTGTCTTACTTATGTTTATAACAGGGGTATATCCGTTTTACGGACGGGTCATGCCCAATTTTTGTCAAAAATATGTATTAATGATGTTATTTTGAAGTCTTTTAATTACCCTTGTAAGTTAATTTATAAAGACGAAAAACGGTCCTAACAGTCTAGTTAAAGAGACCTCTCGAGGTCTATTAAAGATACCCCATGGGTGGTATAGACGAGTCACACAGGTTTGAATGTATTCATTAAAGAATGACCAAAAGTTTTCACAATTAAAACACAGACGATTTATTTATGACACGGACAATTGAATGATGAAACAGATAAATGGTTTATAACACGTACAATGGTTTATGACACGTATAATGGACGATTGGTTTATATGTAACACCCCAATCGCGTAATACAACAACACGCGGCGGAAATATCGGGGAATCACTTTACAAATTGCTCACAACTACTGGTACTAAATTATTGCAATATTGTTAACATTGTTTTACAAATAAAGAATACATGTAATTGTTATTTTGTTTTAGAAGTCTAAGGCCCAAATGCAGTCCTATGCGTTGCATGCTTGAATAGTTGAAAACCTGAAACATATGTGAAAAACAGTCAGCATAAAAATGCCTGCGAATACATAGGTTTTGTTAGCCAAATAATTGGCAAAACATTTGGTATTGCAATATTTGGCAACTACGAGAGTTGTTGATAGAAAATAAATCTTGAAGCCAGAGGATGGAAAAAGTTTAGTATTGCAATACATAATCTTAATTATGAAAACTCGTGACAAATAGTTTTGTATATGTCTATATGATTATTACTAAGTAATTTTTATGCCATCAGAACTTGTACATCGAAATCTCGTTTAAACTATCGTAAAACTTGATAATGTATTATTAGAAAAGCCAATTAAGGATTTATAACAACAGTTTTGAAATTAATCAAAACCTGTGTGAGTATTATATAAAATCAAATCAATGATTCGTGATAATACTTTAGATATCCTTCTAAGAATCTTAACATATAAAGATATGGAAGATTCTATGAGGATTTCGATAATTGAACATTGAAAAAATTGTGCACACATCCTAAAGTGATCCAGATAACGCTCCAAGAATAATAAAATAAGAACACTTATATATAGGAAGTACCAGCGGTGTATCCACCATGTTCTTATTTTATTACACCCGTTTCGTTATCTAACTCACAACTACCACATAAACACATAATCGTCAACTTGTTCCGGCTCGTAACAATGCATTAAAGTACACAATGAATCCAAACAAGGAATATTAGTACTTTAAACATCCTACAAGAATCAATCTATGAAGATAGATAAATTCTATAAGGATTCTGGGTTCTGTTACATTGTTTACTCACATACGCATTAAAGCACACAATGAATCCAATCAAGGACTTCAATATTAGTACTCTAAACATCCTACAAGAATCAACTTATGAAGATAGATAGATGCTATAAGGATTCTGGGTTCTGTTATATTGAGTTATTGAGTCAAAACAATCCTAAATCCTAATGGTGATTAGCGATAACGCCACGAAAGGTAATACAATAAGCACACTTATATATAGGAAGTACCAGCGGCGTATCCACCATGTGCTTATTGTATTATCTAGTTTTGTTATCTAAATCACCAACAATCTACACATAAACCAACCATCGTCTGTAAAGTACTTCTTAAAAATCTTACTATGAAGATAGGAAGATCTAAGACTGTACTTCAAATATCCTATAAGAATCTAACTATGAAGATAGATAGTTCTTTTAAGGATTTAGATAAACATGTATTTGCATAATCAGAATAATACACATAAAAGCACTTAGTAAACACATATATGCCATACATTTGGAAAACAAATCAGTTGCACATATGAATCACCCCAAAACATTTGAAAACGGTAAAACAGGGGAACTATGTACTCACCTGGGATTGCATATAGTTCTTGTTCAAAAGGTATAACAAAGCTCAAAAGACCAAGAGTTCAAGTGTCGAAGCGGTTCCTAGTGTAACGGATACTATGTTAGTGAATCGACACCTAAATCGGAAGATCGGGTAGAATGAGGTCTCGTAAACCAAATGAGTATTGGAACTCATGTGATATGGTTTAACAAAGCCTAAATTCTAAATTGGAACCTATCCTAAGAGCTTACGACCCGTTAAGGTAACTTATGCCACTTTAACGCGTCGTTCACGCGAAAGCACGTTCGAGATGCCTAACTAGTCCTATGACAAGTATTATATGCCTTAACATATCTAATTATGTTATATAATCGGTTTAGATGTCAAAACATGTATTACATATGCTTAAAATGAAGTTATGCGCAAAAAGGGCATTTTGTTCATTTTTCCTAAGGCATATAAACTACCTATCATACAAGTAACTAAACGAAGTGACCATATGGTATAACCTCGGAAGGTTATTCCCTATACAACTATGGTCACAAAATATGTTTGGTCGGATCCTAACGATCGACCAAACGGGTCGGGTTCGAAAGTCTAAGTGGTTGTTTAGACCGCTTATCTTACGACCCTATATAAGCACTAAACTTAGAGTGACGAGTTAAACATGTTTAACTAAGTTAGAAAACAAGTTTGATATCAAAACAAACAGTTTTGATACCCAAGAATAGTTTGGTTTCAAAATACGCATAAGCACGTATTTTGACCGAAACTATGACTCATCACTACGCCTAAATAACGTGGTAATCAGTAGGTATAGTCACAAGGGACTATAACCATCGTGATTACGCACACGTTGCAAAGTTCAAACGTACTTTGTGTTGACCAAAGACTGGTCAAAGTAGAAAGTCAAACACTGTTTGACATTCACGCTTAAAATGTATAAAAGCATGAAGGAAACTTACAAAGAGTCCAAGCAATGATGATTTGATCTCAAATTACTCAGGTATGAAGCTAAGGCTTCAACTTAGTGTTGAAAATGAGATCTGTTGGTGCACTGAATGTCTGCTGACTACGTCTTAATCGAGTCTTATGTTTAGATTAGATAAATGAACACACAACAGGGATTGAATTAGGGTTTGATTAAGTTTTAGGAAGTAATTTCGTTTGAGGATGTCCTGGACAAGTTCAAACGGAATTACTAGTCCGTTTGAAGATGGATCCGTTTGAACATGGTTCGTTTGAATGTTGTCGTGACATTTTCAAACGGAACAGCTAGCACTATATATAGGTTGTGTGTTGATTCATTTGTAACGGATCTGATTGTGTGTGAGCAGAGGTGCTGCCGAATTCTTGTCAAGATTTGAATGTAAAAGCTCTACAAATCAGTAAAAAAGAAAGATTAGAAAGGAAACAAGCTGTGTGAAGTTGTTTACTTTGATTCCGCCTCTGTAAACGATGATGAACTACCTTTACTGACTATTTAGGATCACGTACACGATCCAACAAGTGGTATCAGAGCTCAGGACGAGGAGTTCATACCATTGCAGCTTGAAATCATCGGATTATCTCACTTCTACCTTTCTTTTCTGATTTGAACTAGTTGTCATGGTTTAAATGGTCTAAAACTCTCACATATCAAACAAAATACTGTGTTAACTGTGACACTTCGGGTTTTTCCCGAGCAACCTCATTGTTTAGCTATTTGTGGACGTGTATTATTAAATGAAGATTTGCGAAATATCTTGAAGTATTATGTGATGCTTGCATTAAACTATGTGTACATAATATATATATATATATATATATATATATATATATATATGTGTGTACGTATAATGTATAGGCGAATATGTTTTAGCAAACCAAACCGAAACCCCTCTCTTGCACACTATGGACTACCAACCTACCTAGCTCATCAACTTAAGGACCCGACTCGAGACCACTCAGTCTCGAGTGAACAGTGACAAATGGGCCGGATGGGCCGCAACCTCCCTTAGCCCACTCGGAAACCCACTTGGAGTGCATCACCTCCTATTTAAGCCTAAAACCCTCACACACACTCCCTTTCTTTTCACTCTCTCACTTCATCCTCACTCCCTCTCTCTAGAAAACCCTAACAAATCAAACTCACCTCCTCCCCTCTCCCTCTCGGATTGAATCGGTAACAACAAGGAGGATCGGCCAAGATCATTATCATTACTCGGACACTTCATTTTCTCACTTTCTTCCTTTACTCGGTGCCTTTCCACAACCGGTTAGTGCTTTAGATGTTCATTATGCGTTTATATGTACAATGGTGCTATTTGCTTGGAATGATTGAAATGATGGATGAATCATATGAACTCTTGTATGATAATAAAGTGCTAAGATATTGAATGATGAATGATTGTAGTATAGGATGTTTTATGTTTAGAATAAATGTTCACATGATCCTTGTTGACCTAGTAGCATGATATGTATTGTAGAATAAGGGGGTATGCTTATGCTTGGAACAAGAGAAATGTCATCTATTTGAATGAATCTCGTGATGAACCGTATGAACATGTTTATGATGAAAACCCTAATGATGAACTTGTTGAATATGACATGAATATTTGAAATATTGTGTGTTTGATCCATTTTTATCAAATGTTAGACAAAGAAACATGTTTAGGGAATTCCTATTGGCTAGTACACTATTACATGAAATTGCAAGATTATTGGTTAGTACATTCAGATATTCTAGAAGGATTTCATGTGCACGTTTGCGAGTCGAGACACCGGTTGCGACTCGAGAACAACACGGGACAACTCGAGACTATAACAATCACGACTCGAAACCATGTCTAAACAACTCAAAACTGACTTCAAGGACTCGAGACCATCGAGGTCTCGACTCGGAGTCTCCTGAATGCGACTCGAAACGGGACTCGAGATCCCTGAGGTTGCGACCCCGACCAGCACTACTCGAGATCATTACGCTACAACCCGAGACCACTTGGTCTCGACTCGAGACCTCCTTGTCTCGAGTGGGCCGCTGATCTCCGTTATTGGGCCGAAGTAAATGGACTGATTATGCATGATTATTGTTTGACTGGACTAATGTGTTAACTGTTACTGTTTAACCGAATAACTATAAGGCCAGGCCCAATGACTTAAATAGGTAACTGTATGCATTCGATATGTTAGATACCAGTAGGATATACGTGATTACTTGTACCCCCAAACCTGACCTATACTGGTAACCATGTTAGGACGTGGTGACCAGCAAGCTTGACCAAGTAAGCTAATCTGCCGAGCAACCCAAGGTGAGTTCACACACTAAAAGCATGCGTCCCAGGGAGGGACACGAACAAACTGAATAATGTTTTCAAACTAATGATTTCCGGGGGAATATACAAACGGTACTCTTGTACTACTACATCCGGGGGAAATACGTTTGGGTATTATTTATAAATCACAACTAGCAACACTAAACGAATCTCTATCACATTAAGTCCCTGCTTATAGTACCGATTAATCGCCGGGGGCGAACGGGTTATTAGTTGATAGCGCTATTAGGTTTGACAACCTCACACCGTGACCGGGGGAGATCGGGTGTGAACTATAGACCATGCATCTCGGTCAATGACGATAGACATTGACCTGGGGCACCAAATCTTCTCGTCAACAGTTTCGGTAATTCAAGTTTAGTAGCTTTCATATGGGGTAGCTCCCCATGACGTGATTATAAATGCTTTACCTAAACAACCTACATTTTCTTTTGAAAAGCTAAAACTGGACATCTCGTGAACTCGCCAACATTTCTGTTGACACCCT
>JARYGA010030485.1:0-44062 GCA_030545235.1 Helianthus tuberosus
GATAAGTTATGTGAATAAGACCATTTGTACTCTGATACCCTGAGTGTCGCTTCTCGTGGAGTGTCCCACGAGCATGTTGTTGCGGCATCGACATCATGTGCTCCATCCGTGACGGAGAGATCAGTTCACGGCGTCCCTAGGTACAAGTGAGGTACAAAGCTACTAGGAGGTGTATGGATCGATCCTAGGATTTAAGTTAAGGAGGTGGATAGCGGGTATGCCAACTCGCGTGATAATTATGCAGGAGTAGCTACCTGTGTATTGTCACGTTTTAATTTTGGCTCATGGGTACATCCGTATGATATGATTATGAAATTACGTTACTTGCATCATATCATTTTAATATAAAGTTTCATCCGAATAACATTTCATATAAAGCATTATTTGTTATTTGAGCCTATTATTCCGTACTGAGCATTTGGCTCATTCCGTAAACTTTTTGTATATACAGGTTCACAGGTTACTTCGGGCGGGGTAAAGAGAGAAGAATAAAGCCTAGGAATAAATCTGAAGATGTTAGTTAATCAAGTCAAATGTATCCGTTTGTATATTAACCTTAAGTTTAGTTGTCGTATGGTTGTATCCTTATCAAATAAATAAATGGAATTATGACTTTTGTTTATGATACCACTGTTATTGTGACACGTCAGCCCTTCTGGGTTGGGGTGTTACAGCTATGGTATCAGAGCAAAGGCTCTTTCCTGTAGAAAACTTGAAGATAGTAATTAAAACCTGTAAGGAATGGGTAGATATCTATGATAGGATTCAACTTGGTCTCTTATTTGGTTTAACTCCTATGTCTATTCTTATAGACGCCTCCTCGTCGTCCGCTACGTAGGAGTACTCGTACTAACCATGTGCGTAACAACACTTCTTCGAATGAGACTCCAATCGATCCAAACGTAATTAATGCTATCAACCAGGCTGTTGCCGGGTTACTTCCAAACCTTGTTGCTCAAACAGCTGAGGCCGTTATTCAACAAACTCGTCATCCAGAACGTAATAACATGAATCTAATTTCTGGTGAAGAAATTCGTGAGAATACCACGAACCATACTACTTATAGTATAGACATATGGATCGCTAAATTCCAAAAACAAAAGCCGAAATCCTTTAGTCACGCTACTAATCCAGTCGATGCAAGAAACTGGATAGCTCATGTTGAAAAGATCTTCCGAGTTCTTGGAGTTCTGGAGCAATACAAAGTTAGATTGGCTACCTACAAACTCGAAGATGACGCACAAACTTGGTGGGAAGGATATAAGTAAGTCAAAGGAGGGGATGATTTTGACGCTAATCTTTCATGGGTCGACTTTCGTACCATCTTTTACGACAAGTATTTTTCTACCGCTGATAAAGAAGCTTATATCAGGGAGTATGCAGTGATTCGACAGGGGAGGGATGAACCAGCCTCTGAGTTCATGACTCGATTTTCAAGGTTGGCTAGTATTGTAGGAGACGTTGCAGGATCAACAGAAGCCCAGGCAGAAAAATGCAAGTGGGCAGTCAATGATCGAATTCGGAAGTCGATCATGTACATGAAATTTAAGGATATCACCGAAGTTGCCGATGCAATCAAAACTTTTGAGTTCGAGAGGAAAGAATTTTTATCTCGAACCGAGGATAATAAGAAGAGAAACAGATAAGGACAATTTAAGCAGACAATCGGCCAAACATCCACTACGCCACAGCATCAAGACCGCAAAGTGCAAGGAAATCAAAACTCTGGAAATCAGGCACGTCTATGGCAACCTAGACCGCAAAACCCGAGGCCTGCTCAAAACCAGATTCAGTTGTATGCAGAACCTATTAGAGCTCAACCACTGAATCAACATGTAAACCCGAATCAGATTACATATCCTCTATGTAATACTTGTGGTAAGCGACATCAGGGCGTATGTCACCGAGGTACAGGAGCATGCTTTAGATGTGGCCAAACTGGACACATGATCAAGGAGTGTACAAAGAAAGACACTAAGAAGAATAACCAACCCAATGTTGGAGGAAGAGTTTTCGCACTTTCTGCTACTGACGCTGCTAATGCTCCAGGTACTGTATCTGGAACCCTTCAGCTTGGTGAACGTAGTATCTATGTGTTATTCGATACAGGAGCGACCCATTCTTTAGTATCCCATTCGTTTACTAAGTACCTTCCGATAAGACCAACTCTCTTAAATCATACTTTAACCATTTCCACTCCCATGGAAAATTCATCCGTAATCACTTACGTATATAAAGATTGTCCGATCCGTATTGAATCTATTGTGTGTAAGGCAGACCTATTTCCAATACATATGTGTGACTTTGATGTTATTCTAGGGATAGATTGGTTGTCTCGACATCGTGTAACTATAGATTGTCATTCCCGTCGTGTTATTTTCGGTAATCTTCATCATCCTGATATTATATATCAGGGAACTCCTGTCACACCCCGACCGCGTAAAACAACAGATCGCGGCGGAAACATCGAGGCGTGTTGCAACAGAATTAATGTTTCATAACCATGGATACCAAAAAGTGTTTCGTTTTATTAATCATTGAATAATTACATTGTCTGGAAATCTAAATACACAATTTTAAACATAGTCTATCATTGTTATTGAGTCACTAAGGCCTCGTCCAATCCTATGTGAGCATGCATCTTATCAATCGATAACATTCAACAATACCTGAAACATATGTGAAAACGAGGTCAGCAAAGAAATGCTGGCGAGTACATAGGTTTTGTAGGAGTGTCGAAATCATGGCTAGTTTAGATGTTGCAATACTTTATTTAAAAACCTTGTTTTGAAAAGAGTGTAATATTGCAACTCAATTAACCAACTCAAATCAAGCGGGTTATAATTTGTAAAACCTCGTAGCCATGACTCTTAACCCAAAAACATTTGTTTTAGTAAATTATTTGGAAAAACAATGATAAGTTCAGGTGATATGTATAAATAAGAAAATAAAGCATGATTAAATGAATAACCATGTAATATGAGTTTGTATAAGATAAGTTGTTTGTAAATAAATGTCTTGTGAAAAGTATGTTACTTGTATAAAATGTTCTATGTCTCGAGCTGAAATGATTCAAATAACACTACAATATGTAATACCATACAAACACTTATATATAGGAAGTACCAGCGGCGTATCCACCATGCTTGTATCATATTCCACACGCATTGTTACTTAATCATTTAATCCAAACCAAACCACCAAAGTAATTGTTAAAACATCGTGTGAAAACCCAATCGTTACCCAATCGTTAAAACATTGTGTGAAAACCCAATCGTTACCCAATCGTTACCCAATCGTTAAAACATCGTGTGAAAACCCAATCGTTACCCAATCGTTACCCAATCGTTAAAACATCGTGTGAAACCCAATCGTTAATTGTTTAATTCGTTTTAGGTCGTGAAACTACTTATATGGTCGTCTCGCTAATAACATTCAAACCTTCGTGACTTTCGTCGCTTCTCGTTTTCGCATTAACAAACCTCCATAGGGTAAGTTAATAATTACAGATTCAGTCGCTACCTACCATACCCACACATAACCACGGGTGTAGTAAATAACGGGATTAGTCAGATCCTATGGTACCATAACCTAATACTGGTCGGCTTGATCATTGCTAATGAATGTCATTTGTTATGTAAACACAACCAACAAGTTTGTTCACTTTATTGAAATCGTTATTAGTTTTGTATAAATCGTCTTAATTGTTTTTGAAACCATCGTTATAACATCGAAAACATTTAGCACATATGAGTCACCCCAAAACAATTGAAAGCAGTAAAATAGGGGAATAATGTACTCGCCTGAGAATGCTTGGAGGTCTTGAACAACAACCAAACAAAGCTTGAGGGAGCACGGAATCAATCGGCAATCTAAAACTATATAAATAAACCGGATCTAAATCGGGAGATCGGATAGGATGAGGCTTGGTAAACCAAACGAGTTTTGGAACTCATATGATATGGTTTAACAAGACCTACATACTACAATGAAACCAAACCTAAGTGCTATCGACCCATCGCGGCCCATTACGACCCGTTTAGGTAGCTTATGCTACTTTAACGCGTCGTTCGCGTGAAACGCGTTCAGACCGTCTAACTAGTCCTATGACAAGTGTTATATGCCTAAACATGTTACATAATCAGTTATGTGACAAAAGTTTAGGTTACATATGCTTAATTACCAATTATACATGAAAAGGGTATTCTGGTAATTTACCTAAGGCATATAAACTACCTATCATACAACTACTTAAACGATGTGACCATAGGGTATAACCTCGGAAGGTTATTCCCTACCTACTATGGTCACCTAATGTATTTGGTCGGATCCTAATGATCGACCAAATGGGTCGAGTTCGAAGGTATAGGCGATTTATTAGATCGCCTACCCTACGACTCTAGACAACGTGGTAATCAGTGGGCATAGTCCCAAGGGACTATGACCAACGTGATTACACTCACGTTGCGAAGTTCAAACGAACTTCGCATTGACCATTACTGGTCAACGCTGAAAGTCAAACAAAGTTTGACTTTCTGACTCTAAAAGCAATAAAATAAGGAAAAGAACGAAAGAATACTTACCCAGGGTCCCCGAATGCTAATCCCGACTTCAAGAACTCAGGTATGAAACAATGGTTTCAACTTAGAGCTCTCAAAATCAGAATTCTTGTAAGAAATAGCAATGGGGGGCATGGGGTATATATAGATTTCGGGTAACCGCTAGGATCGTTTCTTGAATATCGTGCCACGATCCAAGCCGAACACTTGTCACAATGTTGTGGTGGCTAAAATGTTGTTCTTATCCGCTGACTAGACGATAGGAAACGTGTGGACACGAATCAATTCAGTTGCAAGTTGCAAAACAAACATTGAATCTGGTCAGAAGGGCTAATGCGGACCGCTTTAGATTTAGGCAAACACAATGCGGGCCGCTTGGGGCCTCTGATCTGCACATATGTTTCAGAAATGACAGTTTAGGTCCCTGCACGTGTTTAAGGCCATTTCCGACACTTCTAAGGCCCGTAAAGCCAACTTTAAGGCCCTAAAATGTTGCCTAAACATTGTGGACATGAAACATGCTCAGAAATATGTCGGATGATGGTTCGTTTGGTCGTACGAACGCGATGTTCGCTTAATTACGACGGAATGCGCATAAGCGCGAAAAACGATCCAAATGACGCAACGAATGGATTTTTCTTAAGGCGAACACTAAAATATAATATAGTCATGCTTACATAAATTTTTGGATGTCCGGATGTATTCAGAACGTAAGTTATGCGCGAAAATGCAAACTTGTGCACTTTTTGACACTTTTAGTCCCTGAATGACCCAAAAGTTTATTTTAGCACACCGAACCCCTCAAAGCCTATTTCTAAGCTATGTGATGGATATTTATGGTATGTTTAACTTATGGTCATGCTCCGGAAGGTCTGTTACAGTTCAAATTGGCATACTTTCGCAGTTTGTCAACTTTAGTCCCTGTAAGCGATTTAACTTTGATTTCACCACACCAAACCTTCCAAAACTTATATCTAAGTTATGTAAAGGTTATTTAAGGTATGTTAAGCCTATTTCACTATTCCGGAGTGTTCCTTGGATTAAACTGGTTATATCTACGCATCAGTGCGCGTATAACCTTCCAGAAAGCGATTTAGAGCTTGAAATCGAACAAGAATAGATATGTGCAAAAGATACACATATTTTTACAAATCCCAAGTATGAAATACAATATTTCATTGGTTTGGCATTTGTTTGATGTCCGTGGAGGCACAGGTGTTACAACTCCAGCTCATAAATCTCTTAAAAATATCTCTGTGCTTAAGGCTCGAAAATTCTTATCAAACGGTTGTGCTGGATTCCTAGCATCGATTAAGGATACTTCTGCTAGTGTTAAGAGTATCGATAACCACTCCGTTGTTCGTGAATATCCTGATGTATTTCCGGATGAACTTCCGGGATTACCACCCGACCGTCAGGTAGAATTCACCATCGACTTGATCCCTGGTGCCGAACCTATTTCTAAAGCTCCATACCGTATGGCTCCAATGGAACTGAAGGAGTTGAAGGAACAATTGCAAGAATTGTTAGATCTGGGATTCATAAGACCCAGTGTTTCACCTTGGGGTGCTCCGGTCTTATTTGTGAAAAAGAAAGACGGTAGTATGCGTTTATGTATTGACTACCGAGAGCTAAACAAGATTACTATTCGTAATCAGTATCCTCTGCCTCGCATTGATGATCTCTTTGATCAACTTCAGGGGGCTCAGTTCTTCTCAAAAATCGACCTGAGGTCCGGGTACCATCAGCTAAAGATCAAGAATGATGATGTTCCCAAGACCGCCTTTCGTACTCGTTATGGTCATTACGAATTTTTGGTTATGCCCTTTGGGCTAACTAACGCACCCGCAGTCTTCATGGATTTGATGAATCGCGTATTTCACAAATTCCTAGATAAATTCGTTATTGTTTTTATCGATGACATTCTGGTGTATTCTAAGAGTCGCGAAGAGCATGAAGCACATCTACATGCAGTACTTGGAACCTTGCGGCATGAGAAGTTGTACGCTAAGTTTTCCAAATGTGACTTTTGGCTTAGCCAAGTGGCATTTCTAGGTCATGTCATATCAGCAGAGGGAATTATGGTAGACCCAACAAAGGTTGAAGCTATTACAAAATGGCCAAGACCCACTTCTGTTACCGAAATACGAAGTTTCTTGGGTCTTGCTGGCTATTACCGAAGTTTTGTTGAAAGATTCTCGGTAATTGCTTTACTACTCACAAAACTCCTAAGGAAAGGGGTGAAGTACTCATGGAATGAGGAACAAGAGAAAAGCTTTGAAGAATTGAAGAAACGACTCGTATCCTCCCCAATACTCACTCTCCCTTCTGGATCAGGAGGTTACCAAGTCTATAGTGATGCCTCAAAGAAAGGATTAGGTTGTGTGCTAATGCAACATGGGAAGGTTATCGCTTATGCCTCCCGTCAGTTAAAGCCTTATGAAGTTAACTACCCTACACATGATTTAGAACTAGCCGCAGTCGTCTTTGCACTTAAGATTTGGCGACACTATCTGTATGGTGAAAGTTGTGACATTTTTACCGACCATAAGAGCCTCAAGTACATATTCACGCAGAATGAGCTAAATATGAGGCAAAGAAGGTGGTTAGAACTTTTAAAAGATTACGACGTAAATATTCAATACCATCCAGGTAAAGCCAATGTTGTAGCTGACGCGTTGAGCCGAAAGAATTCCGGGACTATATCTTGCTTACAAATTCAGCCTCGTATTATGAAGGATCTCGAAAGGATGAACATTTGGCTTCAGGTTAGTAAATCTGATGGATATCTAGCTAGAATGCAGATTGAACCCGACCTCATATCACGGATCAAAGATGCACAGAAGCAAGATGGAGAACTTTGGGCAATTGTGCAAAATCTTGAGGTGGGTAAGCAATCTGAATTTCGTATAGACCATCATGGGGTGATTTGGTGCGGTAAAAGACTTTGTGTACCCGATGACTCCACCCTTCGTGAGTCATTGTTAGCCGAAGCTCACAGCTCACCATTTTCAATTCACCCAGGATCTACCAAGATGTATCGAGAGTTAAGACAGAACTTCTGGTGGAATGGCATGAAGGAAGACGTTGCTCGATACGTAAGTAAATGCCTCACTTGCCAACAAGTGAAAATTGAACACAAACGAGCAAGCGGTCTGTTGCAGCCATTGGATATTCCCATATGGAAGTGGGATGAGATCACAATGGATTTTGTTACCGGTTTGCCTAAGACATTCAAGAAGAATGATGTTGTATGGGTTGTTGTCGATAGATTGTCAAAGTCAGCACATTTTATACCAATTCAGCAAGGAACTTCGGTTAATAAGTTATCCGAAATATTTCTTCAAGAGATTATTCGACTCCATGGCACACCATGTTCCATTGTTTCAGATAGAGACCCACGTTTCACCTCACGATTTTGGAAAGGTTTTCAGGCAGCTTGGGGTACACGACTAAAGTTTAGTACGGCTTTCCATCCACAAACAGATGGGCAGTCAGAACGCACGATTCAGACCTTGGAAGACATGCTCCGAGCATGTGCACTTGAATGGTCTGGAAACTGGGATGAATATCTATGCCTTGTTGAGTTCGCTTACAACAATAGTTGGCAAGCAAGTATTGGCATGGCACCTTTTGAGCTTTTGTATGGTCGGAAATGTCGAGCACCGATCTGCTGGGATGAAGTTGGAGAAAAGATTATTGAAGGGCCAGAACTAGTTCAGATTACAAACGAAAAAGTCACTATGGCACGAGAAAAACTGAAAGAAGCTCAGAGCAGACAAAAGAGCTATGCAGATCAAGATAGACGACCACTCGAATTTAAAATTGGTGATCACGTATTCTTAAAGGTATCCCCTTGGCGTGGCGTTCGTAGATTTGGAATTAAAGGGAAGCTTAGTCCCCGTTTCATCGGTCCGTTTGAAATCCTTGAAAGAATTGGAGAAGTATCATATCGAATAGCTCTACCGCCTCAACTCTCTCATGTTCATAACGTTTTTCATGTCTCCTCGTTAAGAGGATATAATTATCATCCACTCCATGTCATTAGTTATCCGTTACTTACAATTCACAAAGATTTGTCCTACGAAGAGGAACCAGAAGCCATCTTAGATCGACAAGAAAGGGTTATGCGTAGGAAAGTAATTCCGTTTGTTAAAGTCCTCTGGAAAAACCACTCTGAACACGAAGCAACATGGGAATCTGAAGAATCAATTCGCTCTCTATACCCTAATCTATTCTAGTAATAGAATTTTAGTCGAAGTAACGGTAAATCTTGCTCTTTGATATATGTTCAATTGTTTCTGTTTACGGTCATTCATGCTTACCTTATGTGAATATATCTTAGTTATGATTAAGCATGTTTATGTAGGAGATATCAGTACCAATAGTCACTCTTGTTATCTGTAAGTCTATGTTGATTTTCTGCATGATTAAATATGTTATTAAGATACGTAGTGGAAGAACCATTAGGACATGGTAGTAAGGTAATTGACAATTATGGTCATAAACGTAATTATGAATTTCAGATACACATGTGTGTTTAGGAGATTCTTGTTATATAAGTTAGTAACTCTGCTATGAAAGTTCCGTTACTTATACGATATGTTATATTCTTATTTGAAAAATTTCTAGGACGAAATTTCTTTTAAGGGGGGTAATAGTTGTAATAATCATAAATTTAAAATCATTATTCTAGAAATAAAAGAATAATAATAATTTATAATAAACTAAACATTTATCTTATAATCCATCTTCTGTATATCAACCAAAACTATTATTATTATTTATAAATTATCCAATAGGAAACCCTAATTAAGACACCCAAGTAATTCTGTAGAAACCCTAAGATTTCCAGAACAATCAGAATCAGGATTAGGGCCCCTAAAACTCAGGGGGGGTAAACCCTAGTTGGTATTATCTTAACAGTTTTACGTGGAAATTGAATTTGAACGAATTGTCGACTCACCTGAGCTAGTTGGACACGTACCTACCCTATCTTAAAAAGGCACCTCTCGCGCCACGCGAAAGGAACAGGAAGACCTGTCGCGACACGCGACAGGGACCATTTTTCAGCTATAAATAGTAGGCTGTGGGACTTGATTCCTGGCTTCAGTTCGACGTAAAAATTCACAAAATACACTGAGTTATGCTCTGTTTACCACAATCAACACACACGGATCACTAATCGACGCCGCAATCAGGGTAATAACTCGATCGCTGATACGATTCAATGTCCGATTGATTGAAATCAATCCAATGGATGTTTAAGTGCTGCTCAAATTTGGGTTATGCTTTGTCATTAGTCGTGATTCCGATGGATGTTTAAGTAATTTCACTTTGTCATTAGTTGTGATTCCGATGGATGTTTAAGTGTTTGCACTTTGTCATTCGTTGTGAATCCGATGGATGTTTAAGTGATTTCACTTTGTCATTAGTTGTGAATCCGATGGATGTTTAAGTATCGCACTTTGTCATTCGTTGTGAGGATTTTAATCTCGTGAGTTATCGTAATGCTGTATTAAGTTACTAACCTAGTTTGTGTGCATGTTATTTAAATTAGGTTAAAAGCTTAATCAGTAGTCTAAACTCTGCTCGTATAAATCTGAAATATTATCACAAGGTAGCTTCACTTTGGAATTATTAAGGTACGGATCCCTACCCCCACTCCTTATTGTTTCATATTCAAATTGTTATAAACCCATTAAATTCATATATCTTTTAAAACTCCTCACGTCTTTGATTATCGATTCATTTGACAGTCCGTTAGATTCCTATTCTAATCATAACCTTGGATTTAGCTTTCATATCATGCGATAGTATTATGTTTAGTTGTACTCATTATCGCATGTTCCAATATATGTTACGTCTTGTTATGAAAAAAATATTTTGATAAGTTATGTGAATAAGACCATTTGTACTCTGATACCCTGAGTGTCGCTTCTCGTGGAGTGTCCCACGAGCATGTTGTTGCGGCATCGACATCATGTGCTCCATCCGTGACGGAGAGATCAGTTCACGGCGTCCCTAGGTACAAGTGAGGTACAAAGCTACTAGGAGGCGTATGGATCGATCCTAGGATTTAAGTTAAGGAGGTGGATAGCGGGTATGCCAACTCGCGTGATAATTATGTAGGAGTAGCTACCTGTGTATTGTCACGTTTTAATTTTGGCTCATGGGTACATCCGTATGATATGATTATGAAATTACGTTACTTGCATCATATCATTTTAATATAAAGTTTCATCCGAATAACATTTCATATAAAGCATTATTTGTTATTTGAGCCTATTATTCCGTACTGAGCATTTGGCTCATTCCGTAAACTTTTTGTATATACAGGTTCACAGGTTACTTCGGGCGGGGTAAAGAGTGAAGAATAAAGCCTAGGAATAAATCTGAAGATGTTAGTTAATCAAGTCAAATGTATCCGTTTGTATATTAACCTTAAGTTTAGTTGTCGTATGGTTGTATCCTTATCAAATAAATAAATGGAATTATGACTTTTGTTTATGATACCACTGTTATTGTGACACGTCAGCCCTTCTGGGTTGGGGTGTTACATTATGACTCATTACCCGAGTCCTTTGACTTTAAATCCGCGTTACCGTTACTCGGTTTACGCTTATGTTCAAAATTTTACCCATCAAGCGGGTTTATACTGAAGTCATTATTTACGCACCCATTCTGGTATGCGTTAAGACTTCGTTTTGACCCGTTTGGTTGTTCACGTGAAAACCATCACTCTCGAACATACCAAACTTATCACCATTTCTTTATTTTGATCTGTTTGGTTGTTTATGAGAAAACCATCACTTTTAAACAAACCAAACATATCATTACTCGCTATTTGTCCATTTGGTTCATTCATGTGAAATCCATCACTATTGAATAAACCGAATTTTTCTAGTATCACTTCATTGTTCAACACATATCAAATACAAAATTATTAATAAAATCTTACGAAGTATAAAGCCACGTACCTTAGAGCTTTCCTTTAAGTCGCGTGTCGCTCCCGACCTTATCACCCACCTTATCACTCGATTCACTTTATGATCCTCTAGTATAAGTGATCAATAATCTTCGTTTATGCACGGTTATATGACCAGATTCAACTTCCAATTTGATTAATTTGCTGATTTAGGTTTTGAGCTGTCCCTTCCCTTGTCTGGTCGCACACACCAATGCACACACACAAGAGTGTGCTGCATTTTTCATTTGTTTTGTTTTGTTTTAATAAAAACTATTTCCCCTTATTTACAACTCTAGCCCCTCTAGTTTTGTTTCATTTAATAATTCATGTTTACCATCATATTTTATTTATAAGTTTACTAACTACTAGAAATCTCCAAGTTACCAATGGGTGGTGGTTCATTGGCAAAGACAAAGACTTTAAAACACCTAGGTTGGAAATGAGAAGGTTTTGGGTTCAAGTCCCACGGACGACAAGAGATTAAACAAATTAGCCATTCAAAAAAAAAAAAAAAAAGAAATCTCCAACTTAACCAAATATAAAATATTTTCAGCGTGTCACATTACTCTTCCTACATTAATATTTGTTATCGTAATTAATATTACTCAAATAATGATAAATTCTGAAAAAAGAAAAAAACTATATTACAAACAACACTACACGAAAAGTGAGTTATCATTAATTTTTTTTTTTTAAATTTTGGGTCTAAATGATATAACAAATTTCTCTGGATCTTGTCAAATAACATATTTATAAAAAGCAATGTTGCAGAAATCGGCTTAGGCGGCCCGATTAATCGGCGCCTAGGCGTTAGTCGGTGGGTTACTGTCTAAATTTAAGCTAGTCGGTCAAAAAAATCGGTTATGGTCAAAATTGGTCAAAGTCAGTAAAAGTCGGACAAAATCGGTTAAAGTCGGTCAAAATCGGACTAATCGGGCCCATGTTTTTTGACCCAAGAAACCCAATTTTTGAAACCTGGCCCATGGTTTAAAGCCCAAATTTTAGTTATAAACCTATTTTAACATTTATGTTTAGATATTTTAACATTTAACACCCTCTATCTTTCACTAGTTTACATATGGTTTCTAAACTTTTAAATTTATTAGTAAAAAGTATAAAGTTATCTCCTAAACTTGTAAATTTATTAATAAAAAGTATTAATTTATCTACATATATATATATATAGGGGACCGCTAAAATGAGAACCACCTCGAGTTGTAAGAACCGTGAGAACTACACCGTACGGGGCGAGGTGGACCAATTTTTTTTCATAAACGTAGATGCGTGTATTATAAACACATTTGTAAAAAAAATTCAAAAAAAATGTCGTGTGTGTAGTTTTGAGCACCACAATTTTGTGTTTACGGGTACCGTAAATTCTATCGGAAAATTTACGGTACCCGTAAATACAAACTTGTGGTGCTCAAAACTACACACACAACATTTTTTTTTTGAATTTTTTTTGTACAAATGTGTTTATAATACATGCATCTACGTTTGTGAACAAAAATTTGGTCCACCGCGCCCCCGATCAAAAAGTTCTCACGGTTCTTACAACTAGAGGTGGTTCTCATTTTAGCGATCATTTATATATATATATATATATATATATATATATATATATATATGTATAGAGTAAGGATATATAGAAAACCACTTTTATTGAGAAAACCCGGGAAATTCAAAGCTCCCGACATTTTTTTATTTTTGAAAAAAATAACACATGTAATATACATGTTTTTAAGAGTTTTGGGCCAAAAAAACAAAAAAGCGCCGAAGATATTTAAAAAAAAAAATAAACAAGTTTCAACATTTTTTGCCTAACACGTGTTACACAACAAAGTTGCTGAAATTTGTTTATTTTTTTTTAAAATAATCCTTTGGCGCTTTTTCGATTTTTTTTGCCCAAAACTCTTAAAAACATGTATATTACGTATGGTAATTTTTTCAAAAAAAGAAAAAGTCGGGAGCTTAGAGTTTCCCGGGTTTTCTCAATAAAAGTGGTTTTCTATTTATCTTTAGCCTATATGCATATATATAAATTTGTAAAATTATACTTAAAAAGTCCAATCCGACTAATCCCGATGAATCCCTATTAATCCCGATTAATCTCTAGGCGGTACCTCACCGCCCGACTAGCGCTTTATACAACATTGATAAAAAGAAATTGTTTTTATTCAATAAACTTAGGAGGGAAAAAAGTAACTTTTTAGAAAACACCTATTTTGGTAAATACTTCTCAAATCATCCATTTTGGTAAATAAGTTTTCCACCAACATCACTTTAGAAAAAAAAAAAAAAAAAAAAAAAAAAACTCAAGTTTGTTATATAATTAATTAATAACAAAATCCTATCATCCGGTCATCTTTAATACAACTTTGAGCGAGAAACCCCTTAGACCATGTGTAGTGGTTTTATCAATAATGCCTTCACCATGAGGCGTTTTCTGCCATGTGCCAGTCCAGTCAGCATGGGGGCATTATTGGGCGTTATTGTAAAAGTGGCGTAGTGGGAATAATGCCAATAACGCCCCTTCCAATCATTAAACAATTATTTTTTTATAGAGAGAAGGTTAAAAAAAAAAAAAAAAAAACTACGAGTTGGACCACTCCCATTGGCCCGTCAACATCATCCAATTGCATGAGGAAAAAGAACACGCCGGAAAATTGCAATTTGTTTTAAGGTTCAGCGTTATTTTAAAAACGCCGGATGCAATTTTGAAAAAGAACACGCCGGAAAACGCCCGGGTGTAATGGGATGGGGGCGTGTTCGGACGGTTTTTTTGAAATTTTTTTAAAACAAACGCCCCATTACGGACGGTCTATTTCTTGAATCAAAATAAGTAATTGATATCATTTGAGTGCCGAATTTTTTTAATCCCTCTTACATGTGAGACTTGAATTATTAAGAGATGGAGTAAGATCAAATAAAAAGTTGATTTTGTCTAAGTAGGATGTGAAGTAATCTTAACCATTCATTTTTCAAATCAACGGTTAAGATGAAAGTGTAGGAGAAAGGATGAGTGCAAGAGTATTTTGGGAAAATCTTATTTATGGACTTTATCTCTCCACATGCAAGTCACATGCATATATTCCACCCCCATTTTTTAAACGTTCATAATTTTTTTATACGACATTATTTTTTCATAAAAATTTCACCATAAAATCGAACGTCTTTTTATCTTTAATTTGAGTACCATATTGCTATAGAAAATATGAAAACTAAAAAAACCCACTAAAATGTGTTGTATTTCTATGTTGTATAACATTTTTTTGTGCTGTATTTTTGTACTATATTTTTGTGCTAAATTTTTGTACTATATTTTTGTGCTAAATTTTTTGTGCTGGATTTTTTTTTCTCAATTTTTTGTGCCGGATTTTTTTGTACTACATTTTTTTGCTAAAATTTTTCGTGCTATATTTTTTTGTACTAGATTTTTTTGTGCGATATTTTTTTGTACTACATTTTTTGTGCTATATTTTTTGTACTAGATTTTTTGTACTAGATTTATTTTGTTGTATTTTTAAAAAACAAAAGGGTTGTCACATGTCATTTTCACTCCTATTTATAAGGACCAAAATGCCATTCATTCCTACTTATTAGGAATGTCACATGCCATCATCACAATCCTTCTTAGGCTACTTAGGCAAAATTCACTTTTTAGTGGATCCTTCCCCGTTAAGAGATATGCGGTGATGAAAATCGTATAATTTACATTTATGAAATAAATATTTAGTCAAAGTAAATAAAATTCTGAAATATTATTTGTATGAAAATCGTATAATTTACATTTATGAAATAAATATTTAGTCAAAGTAAATAAAATTCTGAAATATTGTTATTAATTATTTGTAAAGAAAATTAATTAGTAAATAATTATCTTCTAGAAACTAAATAATGAGATTCCAGAATCATCTTGTAAATTATATTATAATACATACAATCGGCTATATAATGAATTTAAGTATTGAAATAGGGACATGAGAATCTTGGTTCACAAAAGTCATTGAAATCGTAAAATGAGAAAAACACATTTGAAATTGGAATGGTTTTATTAAACTAACATAATTCGTAACATAGTTACAAGAAATTCAACCAAAAGAAATCTAGCTAATCTCCCACTCACTCGTTATCATATCATCACCCAACGTGACTTTCGGCACCACTCCTCATAGGTTTTTGCCACAATCGCCCTCATCATTGGCACCCCTACCATGGCGGCCCCCTAACACTAGCGTTGTGACTAGCTACCGTTGTGGACGCCAATGCAACAACAACCATCATCATCGCCTTTGCCCCTTCGGAGGGCAATTGTCACCTTATCTGTGACATCCCACATCGGTTGTGAAGGGGAACAAATGCTTCCTTATAAGGGGCTGGATACCTTCACCATCATGACGCGTTTTAAAAACCGTGAGTGGCGGGCGCTGAGGGCGTGTTGGTTGCCAAAACGGACAATATCATAGTGCGGTTACGCTGAGCTGTTACATTACATTATCTTTCAACTCTTTGCAGCCACACTCGTCTTCTTCATGGTCAACAACTTCCAAGAAGAACATGAAGACTTTCTTGTTCTAAAAGGTTTATGCTAAGTATTTCCATCGTTTAATTGATTGACCAACATAATCAAGCCACCATCGTTTAATTGATTGACCAACATAATCAAGCCACTTTTTAAATACTAAATTTCAAATCTTGATCAAGTAGGCAATAAGGCACTTGTTCATGATGTATTAAAGAAAGCCTAGACCGGTATTATATCCACATATACATATAATTTATATAAAACCTTGTTTATGAATTTTGTAAACTTAGGTTTTAAAGAGTTAAAATCAATTCCTTTAAATTATATAATGTTGACGGTAATCATATTTAGGATGGGTGAAACAAACCTACTTATAGGGTGTCATGTGTAAGGATTGGTGTTTTTATTATTTATTTATTTTATTTTTTTGTGAGTACCATATGATCCTCTATCTTCTTGATGGTCACACACAGAAAAACCAAACATTTAATTAGGTTAGATTTTTAATTAGAGAAGGTGCATTGTTTGTTTGCACGTAGCTATATATACCAAATTTATGCAAAACTAGTAAACCACGTAAGGACACCAAAAAGGCATACTAGAGTCTTCAATGTGACGTGTTAGGATCATATCACGTCATAGTAATAGAAGCACAACGCCATAAATGATCAATAACTTCATGTACGATATTATGTAAGAACATACTCCACTTGTATCTTGAAATAAGGCTACTCGGTGTGGGATCGTTTAGGCCCGTCCTGGACCGGCAACGCCCCTCAACACCATCTCCACCCCACGTCGTCATCCTCAACATCTTGGAGGAGACGTTGGTGCTGCCCCTCCACTTCACCTTCAACGGCTATATTTAAAAAAAAAAATCAATTTCCTAATTAATTCAAACGGCTACTTTTATAAAAAAAATAATTATTATTTTACCTTTAAATACACGTCTTTCACCCTATTTTTAAACCACTTCAACCCAAACTCTCTCTAAACTTTATAAAATTCTTCACTTTTTTTTTTATAAATTTTGCCATGGATCCATACAATCTAAACAACCGGAACACGAACCCAAACCCAAACCCAAACGTTTTCTTGGAACCCGACTACTATCCTACGATGGATCCGAGTTGGTCATCCTCGCAATTTTCTCTCAACGCTTTCTCGGGTTTCCAACAAACCCCAACGCTTTCTCTCAAATGAGCCAAATCTAATCCACGCAACAAATGCAATCGTTGCAACAAATGCTAATGCGAAACCCGTTCAATTCACAATTTTAATCGCAACCACAACCTTCGCCAACACTGGTAGAATCGTCTCCCCAACCACAACCCGTAAAAGATGAAGTTGAAAAATGTGTTCCGGAAACGCAACCGCAATCCTCGAAACAGAAAAAAGGAAAGCAAGTGGCGCGTCAAGCCGGTGAAAAAGATCAACCTTCGAGAGCCAAGTCACAAACTTGGTCAAAGATCGAGGAGGCGGCCTTAGCGAAGACGTGGATTAGCAAATCAAAAAGCCCAATTGTTGGTATGTAAAAATATATAAATTTTATACTAAAAATATATAAATTTTTCAATTTTTAATATACACTTTTGTTACATTCTAAAAATATAGTTAACAACCAAACCGGCGATGGGTTTTGGAAAGAAATATTATCAAAGTTCCATGCGATTATGGAACAAGGTCATTATCGCGATCTCAATTCCATTGCTTCGAAGTGGCGAAAGATGCATCCAGTCGTGAACAAATTTACCACGATATATACTAATTTATATACTAGTAATCGTCATAGTGGGATGAGTGACGAAGATGTTTTTAAAGAGGCGATGCGTAAATACGAGGAATCGCATCGGGTCGTTTTCCCACACGTCCGGGCATGGGAGGTTTTACGAACCAATAACAAGTGGGCACCGATTCCAAACGAGGTTGCAATCGCTAAACGAATAAAAACCTCAGATACCGGAAGTTATAGTGCAGGGGGCGGGGGCTCGGACGCATGATACCAAATAAATATAAACGACGAGCCGGAATTTTACGAAAAAGAGTACGTAGTTTGAGAGCAGGCACATCCAACGGGCAGGGACAAAGCCAGAAAGGCAGCGGCTGCAAAAAAACAAGCCGCAACGGGGGGAGGTTCGAAATGGACGAGTTTATGGCCCAGTTCAAAGTGTACACCGAGATCACAGCTCAAAAGGCAAAAGCGAAGTAATGTGAAGTGGACGAACAAGTTCGGTTGAAGCAAGAAAAGAACAAACTAAAAGAATATTGTATCCGGAAGAAGACAGAACAGTTTTACGTAGAATGAAAGAAAAGATCGCTAAAAATGGAATTCTTAGCATTTTTAATTTTTACCAATCTAGTATTTTTTTAAGTTATGTTTTTTTAATTTATGTTTTTTCTTAGGTTATGTTTTTTTTTAAGTTATGTAATGTTTTTTTAATATTAATGATTTTATTTTATAACTTATTAAATGTTACAAAAACATGTTGAATTTAAAAAAATAAATAAATAAGCAGGGGAGGCCTATCCTTTATTTTTTTTTTCATCCTTGGAAGGGCATCCTCCAAAAATTTGCCTTCTCTACACCTAGTAGCCTAAGTTTTTAGACTTGCTAACAAAAACAGGTGACAATTAAATATGCAAAAGTGTCCAAATGTCCTAAAATGTTTAATTTTCAGGTGACAATTAAATATGCAAAAGTGTCCAAATGTCCTAAAATGTTTAATTTTTTTAATGAAGTTAGCATTGAAGCATTGAAATAAAGATCAAAGAGTACTTTGAGGTTGGGGAAGAGAAAGGCTTTGAAACAGTGGTGGAACTAGCTCAAAAATTAGGGGTATCTTAATTTTTTATTTTTTAGACCTGGGGTATCCTTTGTATAACGGAGATGAAGTTGTAGGTATTTTTATACTACAGAAACGGTGTTAAGGGGTATTTTTACACTACGGAGACGGGGTTGAGAGGTAGCCCGTGCTACCTCTACTAACCTTGTAAGTCCGCCACTGCTTTGAAAACCAATTGATCTCCTAAAGCTAAAATTAATTACACACCTAAGGGGAGTGGGGGTGGTCACTAGTGATATAATTCTATCACTCCCAATATCCAATCAACTCATGCCATGTCATCATCCACTATTCTATCACTAGTGATAGAAATGTAGTGGGGGTGGTCACTAGTGATAGAATTCCATCACTCACAAATTTTTTTAATTTTTTATTTTAAATTATAAATTAACAATAAAACACTAAAATTATAAATTTCATTAAAATTAAAACATACTACTTCAATTTAACATACTAGAAATATTTTAAACTACAATTTAAAAAAAAAACCTACTCCTCGTCCGACTCATGAAACTCCAAACCTAGAGAACCTACTAGTTCGATTAAATCGTATCTCAACCGAAAGTGAGTTTCTTCATTACGCAATTCTTGTTGGATATTTTGTGGAACTTGAACTTGTGTAGGAGGATCCGGCACCCAATCCGGGGATATTGCACGTCCGTCTTCTTTGATCATCATATTGTGCAATATGATACATGCATACACTATGCTATGTATTGCTTTCTTGTTTATCGCACGAACCGGTCGGTGTAGTATACCCCATCTACCCTTTAAAACACCAAATGCCCTCTCAACATCTTTTCTTGCCGATTCTTGCAATTTTTTTAACACGATTTCTTTAGCCTCGACAGGAAATGAGGGAGCTTTCGCAAAAACAGACCATGACGGGTAGATACCATCCACAAGAAAAAAACCTCGTTTGTAATGTCGACCGTCAACATAGAAAGGAGAGGAAGGTGCGGTACCATCCGTTACGGTTTGAAACAACGGCGACATGTGCAACACATTGATGTCGTTGTTTGAACCTGCAACACCAAAATACGAATGCCAAATCCATAAATCATTCGACGCCACCGCTTCTAGTATGATGGTTGGTCTTTTGATGTCTCCCCTAACATACGCCCCTCGCAACTCTCTTGGACAATTTTTCCACTCGATATGTGTACAATCGATGCTACCGAGCATCCCGGGAAAATGCCATCTAGCCTCATGTGCGGCGTAAATACGTGAGATGTCGTGGCTCGTCGGTTTACGTAAAAACTCTTTACCATACAACTTAATGACCGCATTGCAAAAAAATTGCAAACATTCACGTGAAGTTCTGGCCGACATAGCTAGGTATTCATCATATTGATCGGGAGGGTTACCTGTCGCTAGTTGGCGAATGGCGGACGTGCATTTTTGTATCGGCGTGAAACTTGGTTTGCCCCTCGCATCATAACGTTCTTGAAACCATTCCTCGCTTGCTTCGATGTCTCCAACAATCTTTAAAAATAATTCTTTGGGTAAACGAAACCGATCTCTAAACGTTTCGGCATTGTAGAGCGGATTTTCCACAAAATAATCGTTCATTAACACTTCGTTGGCACGTATACGATCACGGTCTACCATCTTCTTCTTTGGGCGGGACGACTTGGCATCAAGTTCATTATACACCGACACAAAATATTTTAGCGTCTCATTGTCGGAAGACGACTCGGTATCGCTATCGCTAGACATCGGAAACGTTGAATCCGTAAGGAACTCCATTTGAGAAAGATGTAGATTGTGTGAAATGGGTTTAAAATGGTTTAAAGATGTAGATTGGTGTGTGTAAAATGGAGATATAAATAGATAAAAGGTTTAAAGGTTTTTTTTATTGAATTTTACCGTTATTCAATGGTAAAAAACAAGCAACGTTCGAAATTTTTAACTTTTCAACGCGTGAACCTTTCAACGCGTTACAAATATAACACGTTATATTTGTAGTGGCGGCGGTGTTCGTGGTCCTAAAAATCATTTTATCTTTAACGCGTGACAGGACGGCCATCACGGACGGCCCCGCCTCCCCTAAGTGGTCCTAAAAATCATTTTATCTTTAATAAAATAACTTACCAAGTATGGGAGCAATAAGTTTAAATTTGTAAGAACATTTTTATACAATTAAATACCACCCGACATTTCATTAGCAAAAATTTGAACTTACATTATTTTTTTAAGAAAGACAAATACAATGTCTCTATATCATTAGGTCTTAAGTTTATTAAGTTAAATACATGCTTTTATAACACACATACACATATGTTAAATGCTATTTATAATCTCAATTTTTTTTTAAGATTGTACTTGTACAAAATTTTGTTTTTCAAAATATCATTTTTATAAGTAATTATAAAAGATCATATGTAAAAGATTTTCGAGAAAAATGCCCGGATAGTCCCTGTGGTTTCGCCTTTTTTTCACCTGTAGTCCCTAACTTTCTAAAACTACTTGAATAGTCCCCAAGTTTTCAATTTTTGTTCTCGGATAGTCCCTGGGTCTAACTTCAGTTTGTTTTCTCTGTTAAGTGGGTGTTAAGAGGGTGTGAAATGACAAAAATACCCTTTCCTTAAAAGGCCAAACCACAGGGACTATCCGGGCATTTTTCTCTTTTTATTTATAAAACCCCACCACCACATTTCATCTTCAACCTCCACCCACCATCACCCTCCTCCACCCTCCACCATCACCGCCACAGGACTATCCGGGCATCTTCTTTAAGCTGCCATTTTTCTTTTCTTCTTCTACAAACATCAACAATCTAATACTTTCTAAATCTCAGCAGCAATAAAGACTCGCAAACAACATACTAGCTGTCATTTATGCCCTAACATCCCTTTTCATCATAAAAGGCACTGTCGATTTTACTTCAACACTGAATCAAACCTGCAACTTTTTTATACACTACACCGAACACTACAACAATCCAATCTGTTTATCTCTTTATCTCACAACCATCGTTTATCTATCTCAGATCTGAATGCACACAAATCATCACCACTTCCTATTTTCAAATAATAACAATCAGAATTCAGAACTAGTTCATCTACTCTGATGAACAAACAACAAAAACACAATTTTGATTTCGATTTGTAGTGGCTGTTTGAATCCGATGAAGATTCAGATCTGGAACTGGATACGGAGGCGGACGACGGTGGAGAGGAAGACGGTGGTGACGTCAGACGTCGGTGCCGGAGCAGGAGCAAAAGCGTCAGCGGCTGAGACAGACGGTGGTGACGTCAGACGTCACCGCCGTCACCATCTCCAGCGTGTCATCTTCATCATCATCGCATCATCAACTTGCCGACATCTTTGTCGCCGTGTCGTTCCGTCAATCGAGGGGGGGGAGGTGTGATTTGGGGGTGTGTATCTCGACGATGAAGTCGAACGGACGAGGAGGTCCGTCGATATGCCGGTGTCTTGCTCCGGTCACCTGACCGAGAGGATAGAGAGGAAGGGATTAGGAGGGATGGTTTGTGTTGTGATTGAGAGGGAGGGATTACATAGCAGGGGAGGTGTAATTTGTTTTGTTTTTACATTAAGGGTATTTTTGTAATTTCACACCCACTTAACAGAGAAAACAAACTGAAGTTAGACCCAGGGACTATCCGAGAACAAAAATTGAAAACTTGGGGACTATTCAAGTAGTTTTAGAAAGTTAGGGACTATAGGTGAAAAAAGGCGAAACCACAAGGACTATCCAGGCATTTTTCTCTAGATTTTCTGAACACTTGTGGTGTACATGTGTCAAAAAGTAAAAAACACACAATTCCCGGAATCTGATTTTAAATTTAGAAATATAATTAATATACTGAACACTACACACTTACGCAAGTGCATATACCGTATACGTAATACAGTACGGTAAAAACCAATTATGATCCATATGATACAATGTGAAACTCTTAGTACTGAATTTTTGTCAATATCTATTATTGATGACGGGGGTAACTCAAACCTCAATAACATGACATAAACACATAACATCTTAAAAGGTTAAAGGGTTAAAGGGTTCAAAACCCGCGAGCTATTGTGAGCAGAAAGAACAAGCACAGTAATCGGTCACATCACTGATAACCCACTAACTCTTCTCTCAGCCGCAAAAGTGGCGTGTGCAAAAGAGAAACCCTTTTACCCGCAGTCCGAAGCTTTCGACCCCTAAATGAGTAAGTCCCCTACTGCAGCAGAGGTTCACTAGTCAAAGGTTTCCCTTTTGGGAAGAAGCTTCCTCTATAAATGACAAGCCATGACATTCATTCCAGACATTCCGATCAGTCCAGATCCTCCTTAATCTCTGATCTTCTTTCTTCCCTCTCGAGAACTTGCTTCATGCATGCTTCTCTTCTTCACTTCAAATAACACAACTTCACTTACTCTTATATCCAAGGCTGGACCTCTTCCAGCCAAAGATCTTAAGTGAAGAACATAACTAATGAACCTCATCCTACGTCTAGCAAACGTAGGGGGACCCCACGACCTGCGTTAGACAAACTTCAACCCTTAAAGCCCTTTGCCTAACCAGCCAGTCCACTACTCTCCGTCTCATATTTGTTGTAACCACAAGTTGGCGCCCACCGTGGGGCTACACCGCTTACTTTTCTCAAAAAGACCAGTAGTGTAGCTCTATTCTCTCTAAAATCATCATGTTCGAAGGAGAATCTCCGGGAGAGGTAAATCAAATTCCACGTACCTCAACTCCAAGCACTAGCCAAGCTCCTGTGGCTGTACCTACTTCATTTTCAACTCCGGGGAGCACTCCAATAGGAGGAACATACCTCGAGTTCCTTTCCTTCCAGACACCGACCCCGTCTCGTTTGGGAGTCCCATCTCCTAATGTCGGTGCGTCCAACACTCCCACACGTATCGACCTCACACCGGAGGGGGTCGTAAACAATTTCCTACAGTTAAGGTCTCTCCTTAACCAGTACGTGAACATGGAAAGGGATAAAGGGGTAAGAATCCGGCTAGACTATGATGAACCAAAGCCGTCATTGTCACCAGGACCACTTGTTCTTCCTTTCACAAGCTCATAGCCTGCCATATCCAGAAATGAAGCTGGTCCTAGCCTTCCTCCCCCGAATCCCAATCCATATACATTTGCAAAGCCAGATCCAACATCTTTTTCTTTATTTTCTTCTCAACCAGTGGCAACCAGTGCACCATTGGGGCACGAGTTAACTTTGGATCAGTTGTTGCAATCTCCCATTGCAAGCCTTACTCCTCCAACAACCACTACATGGGAGCAGGCCTTATATGTCCTTCCCTTGGCACGAAGTGCCATCATAAGTGCTCCTACGGGGGTGAACTATGCAGCTGCACTTGAAAGCCTTCAAGGCTTCAACTTTAAGCCACAAATGATGGCCCAAATAATGGCAAGCTTCCCTTGGCAGCACTTCATCAACCAGGTGCTGGCCACTTAAGGGAATGCTAACAACAACCCGGGCACGAGAACAGAAGAGGATTTGCCCAAACCATACAAACCAAGCAATTTGTCATTTTTCTCTCAGCAAATTGCTGATTATGATTTCCAAACCAGGATAAAGATGCCTTCTCACATACGAACATATGATGGAATGGAAGATCCAGAATATCACCTCCAAATCTTCACCGGGGCAGCAAGGATAGAGAAATGGTCCAACGCTGAATGTTGTATAATGATTATGCAAACCCTCGTTCGTTCTCTTGAATTCCCAAAATTTACTCGTGCGTTATATCAAGAAACTCCTTACGCAACTAATGTGAGTATAGATGATCCCATTTTCATTTTTTAAACACTTTTGGGTGCAACTTGTATTCTTACACATGAAATGTTTGATTCTTGTTATACATGTGATGCTAATGTAAGCACTTCATGAATATATGCTCATTAACTTCGATCAAGCCTACCTTAACAATTATAGCGCTATAGGTTGTAACGCCCCACCCGCTATCCTTGGGTATTGTTAAGTTAAACATGTTAACCTCCCGCTAAACTTTTGGGATAGGTACTTTAATTGCGTAAACATTGGTTTGAGCATGTAGAGTAACATCGTTTCGGCATAACTGTTAACTAGTATCATCTTATTCATGTTGGATATGAGCACATTTAAACATTTTATTCTACTATGTTATGTATCAAACTTGTATACTCGGCAACATATTTTGTTGATCATATTTTAATACATGTTGCAGGTTGATAGACAAAATGTTGAAGAAACAAGATTAGGGTGGACTAGAAACACACCTAGAAAATAAGTTATGCTTGAACAATTGTTTTATATTCGAGCTATTTGAACAATGTATGAATTTTTAGCAATTTATTATGAAATTTGAATTTAATTATATTGTCACAATAGTGTTATGATGTTTTGAGCGATTTGTTCGTCTCATCCCGATGTTTCCACCATCGGTTGGGGTGTAACAACAGGTGCAACAACAGAGATAATGTTTGAAAAATATTTTAATCAACTCAGTGACCAAGAGCGTTCGAGGCTTCAGCCCGCTGAGTTGTCCATCAAAGGCATTGCTGATATACCCATCAAGCCTTTAGGCCATCTGATACCGGACGTTTGTTTCAAGGAGGGTGAAATGGAAAGAACAAAGCTACTCACCTTCATTGTAATCAACATGCCCACAACCTACGACGTTATCATAGGTAGACCAGGCCAAAGTGAGTTTGGCCAAAGCATTGTCAAGTTCCCTACCAAGAGAGGAATTACAACCCTTCAACCAACCCAGGAAGCCTTCCTGGTTGAAGGGGAAAGCTTAGAAAAAAAAAAAAAAAAACGAAAAATGAAGAACAAGGTTGGGCCATTAATCCTAAGTATCCCGAACAAAAGATAAGGATAAACACCAACCTCACTCAAGAAACTCTCTCATATCTCAAAAAGTTACTGACTCACAACATGGACATCTTTGCATGGTGTCCTAACGATATGACCGGCATCCCTCGTGATGTTGCCGAACACGAGCTCAAAATCCCACCAAACGTGAAACCCGTCGTTCAACAAAAAAGAAGCCTCGCCCTGATCGAAGCTTAGCTGCATGTAAAGAGGTTAAAGGGTTGGTGCTAGCTGGCATACTCCGAGAGGTCAAGTACCACTCTTGGATAGCCAACCCCGTTATGGTTAAGAAGCCTGATGGATTATGGAGAATGTGCATAGATTTCAAGGACTTGAACAAGGCCTGTACAAAGGATTGCTATCCTTTGCCAGAAATTGATTTAAAAGTAGACTCGCTCACAGGCTTCCCATTCAAGTGCTTCCTCGATGCTATAAAGGCTACCACCAAATCCAAATGAAAAAGGAAGATGAGGAAAAGACGGCCGTTCATACCGACAAAGGTACTTTTGTTACCAAAAAATGCCTTTTAGCCTAAAGAACACAGGGGCAACATGTCAACGATCGGTGGATAAGGCGTTTGTGGAACAGATAGGTAAAAACATGGAAGCCTATGTAGATGACTTGGTAATCAAAAGCAAGACAGAGGGTCAAATACTTGACGATATTCAGGAAACATTCCGAAACCTAAGGAAGATAAACATGAAGTTAAATCCTGTGAAATGTTCATTCGGTTTCGAAGAGGGCAAGTTCTTGGGACACATTGATATTTTAAGCCCATTTTACACATTAGTCAAGTTTTAAATTTATAAAACACGATATTCTACTAACACTAAAAACACACATGGGCAAGTGCACCCATCGTGAACGTAGTATAGCGTTGGTAAGATACCGAGGTCGTCCAAGGACACAAGAGCTTTTAGTACCGGTTTATCCTCAACGTCTAATCAATCTAAAATTTTTGAGAAAATATTTTAAAACATGAAAATAAAAACTAAAAATGCAGAAATAAAAATAAATTAAAAACAGATAGACAAGATGAATCACTTGGATCCGACTCACATTTAATGTATCATTTGATGATTTTCGCACTTTTGCACACAAATCATCACCACTTCCTATTTTCAAATAATAACAATCAGAATTTAGAACTAGTTCATCTACTCTGATGAACAAACAACAAAAACACAATTTTGATTTCGATTTGTAGCGGCTGTTTGAATCCGATGAAGATTCAGATCTGGAACTGGATACGGAGGCGGACGACGGTGGAGAGGAAGACGGTGGTGACGTCAGACGTCGGTGCCAGAGCAGGAGCAAAAGCGTCAGCGGCTGAGACAGACGGTGGTGACGTCAGACGTCACCGCCGTCACCATCTCCAGCGTGTCATCTTCATCATCATCGCATCATCAACTTGCCGACATCTTTGTCGCCGTGTCGTTCCGTCGATCGAGGGGGGGAGGTGTGATTTGGGGGTGTGTATCTCGACGATGAAGTCGAACGGACGAGGAGGTCCGTCGATATGCCGGTGTCTTGCTCCGGTCACCTGACCGAGAGGATCGAGAGGAAGGGATTAGGAGGGACGGTTTGTGTTGTGATTGAGAGGGAGGGATTACATAGCAGGGGATGTGTAATTTGTTTTGTTTTTACATTAAGGGTATTTTTGTAATTTCACACCCACTTAACAGAGAAAACAAACTGAAGTTAGACCCAGGGACTATCCGAGAACAAAAATTGAAAACTTGGGGACTATTCAAGTAGTTTTAGAAAGTTAGGGACTATAGGTGAAAAAAGGCGAAACCACAAGGACTATCCAGGCATTTTTCTCTAGATTTTCTGAACACTTGTGGTGTACATGTGTCAAAAAGTAAAAAACACACAATTCCCGCAATCTGATTTTAAATTTAGAAATATAATTAATATACTGAACACTACACACTTACGCAAGTGCATATACCGTATACGTAATACAGTACGGTAAAAACCAATTATGATCCATATGATACAATGTGAAACTCTTAGTACTGAATTTTTGTCAATATCTATTATTGATGACGGGGGTAACTCAAACCTCAATAACATGACATAAACACATAACATCTTAAAAGGCTAAACGGTTAAAGGGTTCAAAACCCGCGAGCTATTGTGAGCAGAAAGAACAAGCACAGTAATCGGTCACATCACTGATAACCCACTAACTCTTCTCTCAGCCGCAAAAGTGGCGTGTGCAAAAGAGAAACCCTTTTACCCGCAGTCCGAAGCTTTCGACCCCTAAATGAGTAAGTCCCCTACTGCAGCAGAGGTTCACTAGTCAAAGGTTTCCCTTTTGGGAAGAAGCTTCCTCTATAAATGACAAGCCATGACATTCATTCCAGACATTCCGATCAGTCCAGATCCTCCTTAATCTCTGATCTTCTTTCTTCCCTCTCGAGAACTTGCTTCATGCATGCTTCTCTTCTTCACTTCAAATAACACAACTTCACTTACTCTTATATCCAAGGATGGACCTCTTCCAGCCAAAGATCTCAAGTGAAGAACATAACTAGTGAACCTCATCCTACGTCTAGCAAACGTAGGGGGACCCCACGACCTGCGTTAGACAAACTTCAACCCTTAAAGCCCTTTGCCTAACCAGCCAGTCCACTACTCTCCGTCTCATATTTGTTGTAACCACAAGTTGGCGCCCACCGTGGGGCTACACCGCTTACTTTTCTCAAAAAGACCAGTAGTGTAGCTCTATTCTCTCTAAAATCATCATGTTCGAAGGAGAATCTCCGGGAGAGGTAAATCAAATTCCATGTACCTCAATTCCAAGCACTAGCCAAGCTCCTGTGGCTGTACCTACTTCATTTTCAACTCTGGGGAGCACTCCAATAGGAGGAACATACCTCGAGTTCCTTTCCTTCCAGACACCGACCCCGTCTCGTTTGGGAGTCCCATCTCCTAATGTCGGTGCGTCCAACACTCCCACACGTATCGACCTCACACCGGAGGGGGTCGTAAACAATTTCCTACAGTTAAGGTCTCTCCTTAACCAGTACGTGAACATGGAAAGGGATAAAGGGGTAAGAATCCGGCTAGACTATGATGAACCAGAGCCGTCATTGTCACCAGGACCACTTGTTCTTCCTTTCACAAGCTCACAGCCTGCCATATCCAGAAATGAAGCTGGTCCTAGCCATCCTCCCCCGAATCCCAATCCATATACATTTGCAAAGCCAGATCCAACATCTTTTTCTTTATTTTCTTCTCAACCAGTGGCAACCAGTGCACCATTGGGGCACGAGTTAACTTTGGATCAGTTGTTGCAATCTCCCATTGCAAGCCTTACTCCTCCAACAACCACTACATGGGAGCAGGCCTTATATGTCCTTCCCTTGGCACGAAGTGCCATCATAAGTGCTCCTACGGGGGTGAACTATGCAGCTGCACTTGAAAGCCTTCAAGGCTTCAACTTCATGCCACAAATGATGGCCCAAATAATGGCAAGCTTCCCTTGGCAACACTTCATCAACCAGGTGCTGGCCACTTAAGGGAATGCTAACAACAACCCGGGCACGAGAACAGAAGAGGATTTGCCCAAACCATACAAACCAAGCAATTTGTCATTTTTCTCTCAGCAAATTGCTGATTATGATTTCCAAACCAGGATAAAGATGCCTTCTCACATACGAACATATGATGGAACGGAAGATCCAGAATATCACCTCCAAATCTTCACCGGGGCAGCAAGGATAGAGAAATGGTCCAACGCTGAATGTTGTATAATGTTTATGCAAACCCTCGTTCGTTCTCTTGAATTCCCAAACTTTACTCGTGCGTTATATCAAGAAACTCCTTACGCAACTAATGTGAGTATACATGATCCCATTTTCATTTTTTAAACACTTTTGGGTGCAACTTGTATTCTTACACATGAAATGTTTGATTCTTGTTATACATGTGATGCTAATGTAAGCACTTCATGAATATATGCTCATTAACTTCGATCAAGCCTACCTTAACAATTATAGCGCTATAGGTTGTAACGCCCCGCCCGCTATCCTTGGGTATTGTTAAGTTAAACATGTTAACCTCCCGCTAAACTTTTGGGATAGGTACTTTAATTGCGTAAACATTGGTTTGAGCATGTAGAGTAACATCGTTTCGGCATAACTGTTAACTAGTATCATCTTATTCATGTTGGATATGAGCACATTTAAACATTTTATTCTACTATGCTATGTATCAAACTTGTATACTCGCCAACATATTTTGTTGATCATATTTTAATGCATGTTGCAGGTTGATAGACAAAATGTTGAAGAAACAAGATTAGGGTGGACTAGAAACACACCTAGAAAATAAGTTATGCTTGAACAATTGTTTTATATTCGAGCTATTTGAACAATGTATGAATTTTTAGCAATTTATTATGAAATTTGAATTTAATTATATTGTCACAATAGTGTTATGATGTTTTGAGCGATTTGTTCGTCTCATCCCGATGTTTCCGCCATCGGTTGGGGTGTAACAACAGGTGCAACAACAGAGATAATGTTTGAAAAATATTTTAATCAACTCAGTGACCAAGAGCGTTCGAGGCTTCAGCCCGCTGAGTTGTCCATCAAAGGCATTGCTGATATACCCATCAAGCCTTTAGGCCATCTGACACTGGACGTTTGTTTCAAGGAGGGTGAAATGGAAAGAACAAAGCTACTCACCTTCATTGTAATCAACATGCCCACAACCTACGACGTTATCATAGGTAGACCAGGCCAAAGTGAGTTTGGCCAAAGCATTGTCAAGTTCCCTACCAAGAGAGGAATTACAACCCTTCAACCAACCCAGGAAGCCTTCCTGGTTGAAGGGGAAAGCTCAGAAAAAAAAAACCGAAAAATGAAGAACAAGGTTGGGCCATTAATCCTAAGTATCCCGAACAAAAGATAAGGATAAACACCAACCTCACTCAAGAAACTCTCTCATATCTCAAAAAGTTACTGACTCACAACATGGACATCTTTGCATGGTGTCCTAACGATATGACCGGCATCCCTCGTGATGTTGCCGAACACGAGCTCAAAACCCCACCAAACGTGAAACCCGTCGTTCAACAAAAAAGAAGCCTCGCCCTGATCGAAGCTTAGCTGCATGTAAAGAGGTTAAAGGGTTGGTGCAAGCTGGCATACTCCGAGAGGTCAAGTACCACTCTTGGATAGCCAACCCCGTTATGGTTAAGAAGCCTGATGGATCATGGAGAATGTGCATAGATTTCAAGGACTTGAACAAGGCCTGTACAAAGGATTGCTATCCTTTGCTAGAAATTGATTTAAAAGTAGACTCGCTCACAGGCTTCCCATTCAAGTGCTTCCTCGATGATATAAAGGCTACCACCAAATCCAAATGAAAAAAGGAAGATGAGGAAAAGACGGCCGTTCATACCGACAAAGGTACTTTTGTTACCAAAAAATGCCTTTTAGCCTAAAGAACACAGGGGCAACATGTCAACGATCGGTGGATAAGGCGTTTGTGGAACAGATAGGTAAAAACATGGAAGCCTATGTAGATGACTTTGTAATCAAAAGCAAGACAGAGGGTCAAATACTTGACAATATTCAGGAAACATTCCGAAACCTAAGGAAGATAAACATGAAGTTAAATCCTGTGAAATGTTCATTCGGTTTCGAAGAGGGCAAGTTCTTGGGACACATTGATATTTTAAGCCCATTTTACACATTAGTCAAGTTTTAAATTTATAAAACACGATATTCTACTAACACTAAAAACACACATGGGCAAGTGCACCCATCGTGAACGTAGTATAGCGTTGGTAAGATACCGAGGTCGTCCAAGGACATTAGAGCTTTTAGTACCGGTTTATCCTCAACGTCTAATCAATCTAAAATTTTTGAGAAAATATTTTAAAACATGAAAATAAAAACTAAAAATGCAGAAATAAAAATAAATTAAAAACAGATAGACAAGATGAATCACTTGGATCCGACTCGCCTTTAATGTATCATTTGATGATTTTCGCACTTTTGCACTTTTTAAGAGATTATCTTAGTTATAATAGTAGACCCCTCTTTTGAAGGTGACGTTACCCTCAACACAGTGGTTTGAGTCAGCAAGGATACAATCTCAAAGGGTCGGAATATTGAAAGATAATTAATTAAGTTATTAATGCGAAAAGTGGTAGGCCGTGCTTTTGAAGGTGACGTTACCCTCGGCTAAGTGGTTTGAGTCAGCAGAGATATAATCCAAATAGCCAGTTTAATGTATTAATAGTAGTTTACATATGATGGGATCAAACCATTCGCACCCCCGCCATCCAATACCAGTGGGTATTGAAGGAGATCCTAGTAAGCTTGACCCAGGTCCTTACAGGATCTATACACTGAACAAGGCAAGAACCTTTGTAAACCATTCCCTTAATCCCCGTCCAAGTAGCCAACATATCTCTATATAGACCGTAAAGATATGAATGGTGTAAATCTTTTACTTTATATAGACAGTAAAGTAATGCCAAGACACCACAGACAAATGATAAAGAAGTTTCACCTTCAACATAAGAAACTAGTTATTAAAGTCATTAATACAAAACCAAATAAAAAATGCGAAAAGATTAAAAATCAAAAGTAATACATTAAAGACTTGTCTTCACCAAGTGATGTAAAAGATTTAGCCAAACATGGCCTTTGATTGACAAGAACTCTTACTATCAATCTTGGATCCCGAGACTACTACACACACTCTAAGGTGGATGATGGATGATGGTAGTGGATGTGGTTATTGTAGTGGTGGTGGAGTGGTGGCAAGGTGGGAGAGTGGTGGTTTGCCAAGGGATGTCTTTGAATTGAGCCAAGCACCCCTATTTATAGCCTGAACAGAAGCCCGACCACGGCCCCGTGTCCAGCGGACACACCCCCGTGGCCATCCTTTTCTCTTCCTTCATTAATTGCATGTGTCAGCAGAGAGCTCAACACGACCCGTGTCCAGCGGGCACGGCCCCGTGTGCAGAAGCGTATCTGTACTATCAAGATTTTGCAAGATTATGCGTATCTTAGCATTGACCATGCCCCGTGCTGAGCTGGGCACACCCCCGTGGTGGGCGTAGAACCTTCCACAGCTTTGTCTTTTCTGCAGGTGGCTGACCACACCCTCGTGTCCAGTGGGCACGACCCGTGGTCAGTCTTTTGTTTCTTGTTTTTGTCTTTGGGGATGCTGCCGAGGGGTCGGACATGTCACGTTTATTCCTTTTCTTTGTATTTATGTTGGTTTTGGCTGTATATTTGTTCCTTTTGCTCGTTTAAGCTCATTTGGTCCTGTAAATTCAAAAGGAAGACAAAAACACATTTTTTCCAATATTAGTACTAAAAAGGGTTAGTTTTATGCCTCAATTGATGTAATTTATATGTTACATTTTGCACATATCAAATACCCCCACACTTGAATCTTTGCTTGTCCTCAAGCAAAACTCTTTAATATGTGGCTTACACACCCAAATGGAATAAGTAGAAGAGAAGTTTTGGACTTATCTTGAGTGTCGGGAATCCAATATCTTTATTGGGTTTTATTTTTATTTTATTTACAATCCTATTCGTTATGATTTATTTAGAACGTTTCATAAGAAAAATTACTTATTTGGGCATAACATGTCTCTTTAAAATTCCATTTATATACAAGTTCACATACCTCATGAGAGATCACTCAACACTCGGCCGAAAATGTATTTTTGTGAAACACTCGAGACCGGCATGGAACTTACTTCTACCATATGCTTGCCAAGCAATCAATCCTCCTCATTTTTAACTATGAACCTTCGTAAATATCAAGAGGACTTTGGGAAAGGGTTAGGCTTGGGCTAAAGGTAGGTGATTTTGGTTAGTGGTTAGTAAAAAAGGGCTAAAAGCGTAAAAGCGTCGGTCATCGTAAAACTTTTTATTTTTGTGACTTTTATTCAAACTAAGTATATTCAAAGAAAGTTTCTTTGAGGAACTTGTTTGTTTATTGCAAGACTTTTTTTTTTGATAGGAGACGTCACAAGATAACCGAGCTTTTTGCTAAAATAAAGGGTTTGAAAAGAAAAATGTTTGGTGGGTGAAGGGTGTTTGTTTTATAGGTTTTGAAATGAAAAGATTTAGGCTCAAAGGGGTTAACTAGGGGGATTTTGGGTAGGTAACAAAAAAAATAAAATAAATAAATAATGGTGTTGTAAGGAAAATGGGTTAGTCCTAATGCCTCAATCATTTACTTACTTGGGTTTAAGTTGGTAAGGACTGGTAATGTATCGTCATGGCAAGTTCTAGAGTCGTAAGAACCAAGCGGCTATTTACATAAGAAATGAAAAAATGAGCATTTAGTTTAAAGATATGTTCTTGTATGCTCAATAAAGGCTCAAAACTCACTTGTTGTTGGAATGAGTTTGTAAGTTGGTAAAGACTAGGAATGTATCGATGGTGATGGGTGTCGGCTGCCGGTAGGCACTTCCATCACCGGCCGTTATTGTGATCGGTGATGGTGGTTTAACGAAACACAGCAGGAGGTGATAAAAGGTGGTTGCCATGGTGGTAGCCAGCGAGGAGTACGGTGGTCTGCGGTGGTAACCAGTCAGCGGAGTGGCCGTTGATGGTGATCAACGATGGGTGTGGTGGTTGGTTTGAGTTTTGATTTGGGTTTTTTTCCTTTAGGTTGAAGAGAGAGAAATGTGAGTGATTTTAAAGAGAGAGAAAGGTGAGAGATTTTAAAATCTCTGGTGGCATTAAATGGAGAGAGGGGGTATTTGACATTTGGGGTAAATGACCAAAATACCCTTTAGGTTGGCATAATCTGATTGGTTGAGAGTGGTTTTTGCGGTTCTTACAACTGGGGGTGGTTTCTATTTTAGCGGCTCCCTATATATATATATATATATATATATATATATATATATATATATATATATATATATATTGGAAATGAAAAAGTATATCGTACATTACGGCTTAACGTACTTCACGTACAACAACGTGCGTGATTTGTTCTATAACATGCGTGATTAATGTTTTCAATATGTGTGATTATTGTGTTTCAACATGCGTGATTTTGGATTTTTGAGTTATAACGTGCATGATTTTAAAATGAACGTGCGTAATTACCTATCATACGTGATATACGTTAAGCCGTAATGTACGTTAACCTTCCTCTATTGGAAATAATATATATGTCCTACTTTCTTTCTTTTCAAATTAATAAATGCAATTCAAACAAAAATGTACCACCCAATTTTCTTTATATTTTGTCTTTAGAATCTACACGATTCAAAAAAACATGAATTTCTTTTGTTTTATTTTAAAAACATCACGCCTTTGTATTGAACTATTGATATAATGATCACAAACAATGATTATATCATAGTTGTGTAAACGTGTTATTTTTAACCTTGTTAAGAAAAAAATATTTATTTACGATACTTTTAATTATGTGACAAGTTTTACTTATAAACATGATTATAGCTTTATGTTCGAATGCTCGGTCCTTAAATATGTTCATTCCTTTATATATGGTAGTACTCATCGAGTTGCGTATAACAAGTAGCCACCAACATGCACATAAGATTGTAGACCTATGTATTGAATGTGTGATGAGATTCGGTATATATAATGACCATCCATTAGAAACAGTATATATGTGATCGATCGATACACCTCCCCATCAAAAATGTAATGTGGCCAATAGTACTAAATGGAGAGGTAATGATCTCAACTCGTTATCACAGTCGATGCCACAATGCCGTACATGTGGTTTTCCCCACATGTAAGGACATACTCGGGCAATAGAGTACTAAAATTTTTGGGATAGCACAAATACCTAATATACAACTAACATAATCTGGTATTGTATTATCAATTTCAAGTATCATAAACTCCACAATCTTTTCCTAAACGGTACCACTAATAGCTAAGATTGCATAGTTTGTCTTATAAGGATTTCAAATTTTCTTTATTATCGTAAATTATCTTCACTATAACAATTTGAGTCTGAACATACACCATTTGTCCCAAACTCCATGATACAAACATCATCTTTTATCAAAGGTTTTATCCCCACAATCATTCCATGCCCACCCTAAGAAGGCTTTAAAACTTTCCTTTCTTTTTGAAGTCATCTAAGGACATTTGACTAATATCATGATTTGTATCACCATATCCATATCATGTTCTTGTACATCCATTTTTCACATTGTGACTTCTCTCTTTTAGGATTTAAAGGAGGATTCCTCTCTTTTCAAGTAAAATATAAGCTCTCACACTTCATCCTTTTCCTTTAAAGCATTTTTTCAATTTTCAATTCTCAAGGCATACAACATACTTTAATTCTTCATCGTTATCTTTATCATCATATTTAATGGCTCCATTTATTCGGACATCCTTTGCCACTATTTAGACACTTTTTGTGCCCTAGACGCCTCGTATATGGCTATACGAGGCGTCTAGGCACTGAATTCAAGGGGGTCTTCAGCGATGTCAGACACAAAGTTTAAGAAACCCTAGACGCCTCGTACAGGCCTATACGAGGCGTCTAGGCGTTGGGTTTTTTTTTGGTTGAAAGAAGGGGTGTTTTGGTGGGTTTTGGTATGGTTTTTTTGATAGTTTTTGAAGATGTGTTTTTTTAGAGAAATTTTTTTTGGTTTTAAATTTTTTTTTTGTTTTTGTTTTTTACACTATAAAAAAACCAACTATTTTAAAAATCGGCTCTTTAAATATATTATATCGATTAAATATTATAATGTTTTTAACATTTTACTTTTTTAAATATTATTCTTTCGATTAAAATTTTATCTCGTTCGAATATTGTTTCCGTATTATATTCAAGGGATATATTGTTTCCGTATTATATTCAAAACATATATTGTTTCCGTATTATATCAATTTAAGACAACAATCATTAAGTAACCGAATAACTGAAAACAAACATAAATATGACATATATAAGATAACTTTTGTACATCCATAACAAAAATATATAAGATAAGTTTGTACATCCATAACAAAAATAAAAACAACAACAGGTCTATGCATCCAAATCCGAAATATTTTGCGCGGCTCCATGTTTTGAGCTGTCAGCTGCTCGATCACTTTCATTTCGCTTGGAGTAAACCTTCACACAAACGCGTGGGCCGATAGGTCCTCACAAAGTTCGTGGTTATGTTCAATTTTTCCATCTTTCATCTCCCACGTTTCATATGGGTGGTCTCGCACAGCCAGCAGGTAAAACGGGCAACCGGTTTTTTTGCTTCCGGCTTTTCTAAGTGTTGCTGTAGTGTGGTGCTCACCACCATGGTCACATTCAAGCCATACCCTCCCGGTTCTTCCCCCGATTTTCTTTGATCGACGGGTGACAATAACGAAACCATCCGCGTTTGCTATTTCTTGTATCCGTTTCTTTAGTTCATCTAAAGAGTTGAAAACCTGTAACATCGACAATAATAACAATATTAATAATAATAATATTAATATTAATAAAATTGATACTTGCTTTTTTAAGTACGGATTGTCCGAGTTGGGGGGTGCCTCACCACCATATCTACCATATCCACCATAACCACCATATCCACCATATCCTCCAACGTCCGGATTGTTTTAATGAACGTAAGGACTGCCTGGGGAAATGAATTGCTGATGACCACCGTCTCCTCCGTATCCACCGTATCCACCATATCTACTGTCTCCTCTGTATCCACAGTTTGCTCCGTATCCACAGTCTCCTCGGTATCCATCGTCTCCTCCGTATCCACCGTCTCCTCCGTAAGAATATTCACACCCGTATATATAATCCGGATACCTTTGTTGCGTCGGATAACTTGGTTGACCAGCATGGTATGAGTCATCTACAGGGGCTGTTTCATCAACAGGGGGATGCGTGTTCAAATCTAAAAACGGTCTGTTTTGTTTTCCTTGTATACTAGACACAAGCTCCTCTTGCTCGTTAGAATCGGGAACGCCAGACTCCTCCAAAATAGACGACCGTATCATCATTAATAAATAATAAACTAAAACAACAAGTAATTAAAACATTTAAGCTAATAATTGTTACCGGAACGCTTTCGGGCACCCAGTTATCGCTAGAATACTGCCCGAAGACTTAGTTGCCATCCCAGTATGATGACATTTCAACACTTCGGGATGATAGGATGATAGGAACACAAATGCAAACAACAAGAGTTTCTTTCGAAGAAATAGAAGAAGAAACAGAATGAAATGAATGTTGAATGCTCGGGTGGACCAACAATGCACAGTATGTTGCACTTTATATGAAATATAGACGCCTCGTATAGCTCTATACGCACCATATTGCTTTATGTCACATGTCAGACACATAGTTCAATCAGTCTCTAAGACGCCTCGTATAGGCCTATACGAGGCGTCTTATTACCCTCATATTGTTCCCACGTACAGGCCTAGACTCCCCGTCTGATGTGACTGATGTGACGTTGTACGAGGTTCAGAGCTTGGTCGGAAAAAGTAACCCTAGACGCCTCGTATAGGCCTATACGAGGTGTCTAATAAGGTGTGGAAATAGGGAGTTGGGTGTGGGAATATGTAGACCCTATTTAATTAATTATTTTTTTGGGACTTTGAATGTAGTGAACTTCATTTTAACCTTCTTTGATCATGTAAGCAATTTATCTCTCTTTCCAGACAAGCTCATGAACTTTCAAGTTTCCAACGAGTTTATCAATTTGTAGTCTACTAAGATCTGATCCTTTGAATCTTAAATGTCGGTCACCTTTGCGTCCCCCACCTTGTTGCTAGATGTAGATCCCAATGGCTTCAGATCTAAAATGGTTGATTTACACACAAACACCTATTGATTAGGTGTTTGAATGTGTATAAACTAAGAAAACACAAAAGAAATAAGATGAAATTGTGACGAATCTTGTAGAAAACTAGATGAAAATGGAATCCGACACACAAGTAAACATGTAATGATAGAGATCCCAAATGATATAACAATTCAGCTTCTGGATTCACACACTTAGCATCAAAACCGATTACACCTTGAATAACACACTTAACAACCCCATCCCTAAACCCTAGTACCCACTTTCCTATTTATACATATGGCTAACCTGCGTAATTATAATTATGCGGGTATATTAAGTACGCGACCCAAATGTAAAACAACTATTAAACTTTTACAGTTTCACCCCCTGGACTTCTAAAACCTATTCCAAGACACCCAAAACAAAACCCCCCTAGACCGTTGTGTATTTGAGAGTCTTCACTCTAAATATCCTGGTTGACATTTTTTGAGGAGCCTTCTGCTTCCCCCGTTGTTGCTTGAGTTGGGTGGGTGTGACTTCACTGCTTGGACAATTTCACCCCAAATGTAAAACAACTATTAAACTGCGTAATTATAATTATGCGGGTATATTAAGTACGCGACCCAAATGTAAAACAACTATTAAACTTTTACAGTTTCACCCCCTGGACTTCTAAAACCTATTCTAAAACCTGCGTAATTATAATTATGCGGGTATATTAAGTACGCGACCCAAATGTAAAACAACTATTAAACTTTTACAGTTTCACCCCCTGGACTTCTAAAACCTATTCCAAGACACCCAAAACAAAACCCCCCTAGACCGTTGTGTATTTGAGAGTCTTCACTCTAAATATCCTGGTTGACATTTTTTGAGGAGCCTTCTGCTTCCCCCGTTGTTGCTTGAGTTGGGTGGGTGTGACTTCACTGCTTGGAATAGCGGTTCCTTCAACAACTTCAATGGTGACTTGAATTGGATCTTGATTTTCTAACGAACTGGTTCACTTGAGGAGACTTCAGCAATATACTTAGGGACATTAGATGAGAAAACAATGGTACACTGAGCCTTCTTCTTCTTCTTACCTCAATCCCTGTGTTTTATGTCATCAATCCTCTGAATGATCTCCATCATTTTGATTTTCTTCTCTCTAGCCCTCTCAATGGTTTTCTTTGATAACATTCCTTCTTCCAGATACTCATTTCCTTCTTTGAGGGAGTTTAAGTTATGTTGCTTCATCTGGATTGTTGCTCTTGTTCTTCAGTAACAACCACTGGTCATTAAGACTCCAACACTTGTGCTCTTTGCCTCCTTCTTACTTGTTTTTTATTTCACGAAACGTATGTTATTCCGTCATTCTCTTCACATGTTCTTCCAGATCTATGACCATCTCCCAAAAAGCTTTCAATATTTGTGTCGCCTTTTTTAATGTTAAGATATACACTTTCATCAACTTTTCACTTTCCACGAGCTTTGTTTTTCACTTGTTTGGTTGGATCACTTTGCTCAGGTGGAACCATGACTTTGGTAATAGCTTTGACATGGTCGGCAATGAAAGTAACTCGTCCATGTCTGATGACTAGATCGATGGTTGTGTTGGAGAGCCTTCTTATTGGCTTTTGAAGCATGAATTCCCAAAATCTTCACTCACATTCTTCTTTGTATCTTCTTCTTGACTTTTCAGTGTCACTATGTCTCTGGCTGTTGTTTTCCTGACTTCTTTAGCAAGTTGTAGGTCCGTTTTTTTTGGAGGATCCGATACGTAACCTATCCTTGTTTATCACAAACACTATCACGGGTGCGGAATCCCCGTAAAGGTGCAAACCAAACAAACGTAAAGCGGATAACACAAACAGATAATCAAAGATTCACTTGGATTAAAAGGATGAGAACAAACTGCAAACACATACACACAATGCTTGACGATAAACTCTCAGTTTCTCTCTATGCTCTCATGAACTAAACTGTGTAACATACTCAGTTTATATACTATCCTTCGACGAAATCCCTTTGGACGAAAACCATGTGTGACGAAATCAGGGATTTCACCACACACAGATATTGACGAAGACAGGGGGATTTCGTCATGATGATTCATGACGAAATGGGGTTTCGTCATGAGCAAACATGGACAGAAATCACTAAGGCATGGACAGTTAAGCATGATTACACAAACTCTAAACATAATGCACTCTAGCATTAGGTTAAGATACAAATACAAAGACAAGACGTCATACCAAGTAGGATAGGAGGATATCCGACTAGGTAGACATGACGGAACGTACAGACTCGATAAAAAAAACCGTTTAACATAAAACTAAACAAGACAAGTTACAGACACATAAATACACTAACAAACTCCCCCTTGTCTGTTTCCTGGTCTTCGCTCTTTGAGTCTTCAATCTTTAGTGTTGTTCGGACCACGAACTGCCCGCATAAATTCCTCGGTAGTAACAAAAGCAAGCGACGCGCTGAAATCGCAATGCTTGATGCACGTCCTTGTCTTCGTAGAAGATATCGTGCCGATATAACTTGTCGATGTCGGCCGCGGACATGTTCCTGATCCACATTGGATCCAACATCCTGAAATTCTCACGATCGCCATAAAAAACAATCACCGCCTCGTGCGTATCGGAGTCGTAACATCATAACCTCATTTCTCCAAGAAAGTTCTGCTTCATTGGCATTAACGGGATCTTATCCATGACCTTCGGCGGTTGGTAGATAAGCTTGTAACGTGCCGTGTTGGTCGCTGGATCTAGAGTGAACTTGATCTGCTGATAGATAGGGAACTGCGGCTTGTACGACTCATCTTTCCAACCTGATCTTTTGTTGAACTTTATCTTGTGCTGGAACAATGTAGCTCCTTCGAAGTTTGAACGATTAACAAGCTCAAGCTTCGTCAAAGCTACAACGTCGTAAAATGGTAAAGACAGAATGCTCAGCAGTGATCGGAAGTATTGAATACCGAATTCCCGTTTGATGGCGACGCAATGTATTTCCTAAACGAACATCCAACAGAGAATTCTTCCATTTGGCTTCACTTTCTCAAGCTGTAGGAAATCAACCTGTGCTTCCGGAGGTGTAGGCCTTTCGACTCTTGACAAGAAGCGTCTTCTCCATTCTTGGAATGCGTCAGCCGGATTATCAGAAGACGTACGATTCTTCAATTTTTCATCAAAGTCTTCCTGATTCTCTTGCATCCATTCTTCATCAAATGGATCAAACTTTGTTCCGTCAGCACGAACATAAGTTGATTTCTTTTGATTTCCTTCAAATACGATCTCTTCAATATTTTCAATATCGGTAGTTTCAGGTTCAATTAACATTTGATCAAACACAGCATCATCAACTGTCTTCATTTCTTCCGAAGCTAGTTTCTGCTCATATGATAAATCATCCACCAACTCCCCTTCTTCCAATATTTCACTAGTTACAGGATGAACCACCTGTAGGGCAATATCAGAAGAACTAATAACATTAGAAGTACCAGCCATGTCACTTTCCATGTAGGAATTGCTTTCGAACATTTGCATTTCAGCTTGTGCACTACTCGATGTTCCTTGAGAAGATTTGACTTGTGGAGGCTGGTAAGCTACGATCTGTGTAGATGTAGAGGTTGGAGGTTGTTGAGCTGCAGCTGAGGGATCTGGATTCCCTTGATCTTCAGAATCATGATCATGCTTCTTCAACACTTCCTGTTGCTTGCATCGTTCATCCCACAAAACAACAACTCGTTTTCTGACGTTTTCGAAATTATTATTCATAGTCCTAACTCCATCAGTAATAGTTTTATTTCGACTGTCATACCACGCCTTGATTTCACTATACTTTGCCTTGAGCGTTTTAGCAGATTGTTGAAGAACACCACTGATTTGTCTGAAATGATTCATCTCTAACCCATGAGCATCATCAGCCGCTTTTAGCCTATCATTTTCAGCTTTAAGTTGATCGATCTCGGCTTGTTGGCGTTCTATAACAGTTTGTTGTTGTTCAACAGTGGACTTCAACGTATTTATTTCCACCTGTTGACTGAGTTGATCATTCTTGGTGATCCTGATGAACTCGGTTTGCCTTTGTATACGATCTGCAGCAGCTTCAAGTTGAGAAAATAAGAAGTTGTTCTTTTCATCTTGAGACATTTCCGAGAATAGCCTTTGACGTTCAGAACTAGGTTGAGATGTAGTCGCTCTGATTACAGAAGCCATTGATCTTTGTGGAGCAGCTTGAGGAGTTACCGTTGGAGTTTCAGGAGCCGATGTAACCACAGGAGGTGGTTGAGTAGATGTAGTTGGTGGTTCTGTAGACCTCGGAGGAGACGGCACCATTGTAGAAGCTTTTTCAGATGTGAATCCAAGGTTTGGATCCATTGCAGCTTCCTGTATAGGCTCTTTAGGAACGGATTGCTGAGCAGACGAGGAAGTACCAATGTACTTTCTAGCTTGCTTCTTGCGAAGGACAACTGTTTTCTTTCTACGAACGCTCTGAACACCATGATCATCTGTGAAGAATTCATATCCAGGTTCTGGCTGATTATCGGGCTCAGAATCTGCTTGTTCATCTCCACCAGCACTACTAGCGCCAGGTGCACTAGCTGTTGTCGTTCCAGCATCACCACCATCACCACCTTCCTCATCACCATCACTATCAGACGAATTAGATGAATCACGCTTGCGCTTGAACTTATCTTTTATCATCTTTTCTAACTTAGGTGCCTCATCATCACTATCACTATCATTATGACGCCACTTGTCATCAGCAGGAGCCTCATAGTTTCTGTTTCCGAGTGCACCAACATCTTCCTTGGAGGATCAGACTCTTGATATTTCTTAGCAGAGTGACCTTTGAATAACTTAAAGGAATGTTCCAACATAGTTTCAATCTTGAGACGGTCGTTGTCAGCTTTGGGAAGATTGGGGTGTTGAGCATTCATGATCATTTGCATGAATCTCGGATACATCCAGAATTTGTTGCCGGACGTCCGAGATCCAGTTCTTCGTAGGTTGTCTTTCATGTTTGCGAATAAGAACTGTGAGATGCTGAATGGTTTATTCAAAACAAGCGCGACCATCAAACCGATGAGATCGTTTCCGGCCATATCATAACCTGCACGGTTTTTGCCTAAACATTGAATAAGTACATGCAGCAAGAACTTGTACCGTAGAGGCAATGAAGCTTTATTGATTTTCCCAGCAAAAATATCAGCAACACATTTCATCCTGAGTAGACATCCGCGCGTGCACATGATTGGTACAGAGAATGGTGCATCAGCAACATCTTGAAGTTCCAAAACAACGTTAAGAATCTCTGGAGTTACATCCACATTCAGCTTATGAACCTGCCCTTGAATCACCTCCTTTCCATCAACTTCCAGTATCTGAGCAGTTTCCCAGAATGCTTTAATCAATGACTTATACACCTGTGTTGAGAAAGTAACGACCTTGTTGATTCGGGATTCTCTAAGCCATTGTGTGATCTCCTTGAATTCATCAAATTTTCCTTCTGGATCAAGATGAGCAACCATATTATGTTGCGGTTCTGACATGAT